>JABWTJ010000472.1:0-203327 GCA_016801875.1 Solanum sitiens | reverse complement strand
TCGGGTGTCACGAACCGACACGAAGAATTAGGGGATCGGAGTGTCACGTTCCGACACATAGTATTAAGGGATCGGGTGTCACGAACCGACACGTAGAATTAGGGATCGGAGTGTCACGTGTCACCGACACATAGTAGTAGGGGATCGGAGTGTCACGTACCGACACAAGAGGAAGAAAGATAATAAATCTTGAGAGATGTTTATATACTCAATGTAATGAACCTAATTCCCAAATGAGTGTGGTATTGAGGCTTGAGTCCTCATGGATGAACTTGGTAGTACTTATTGATGATTATAGTACTTGTTACTACATGTTGAGTATTGTAGTTGATTTATGATATGAACTGATATATACTGTTTTCTATTTTGAGTTGGCCGATGATACCTACTCAGTACTTGTGTTTGTACTGACCCCCTACTTGTTGTTTCTTTCTTTGTTATTGGGGAATGCAGCAAACGTACCGTCGTCTTCAACTCAGCAGCACTTCTAGCCAGTCGTCACTACACCGGATTTCAGGGTGAGCTAATGCTTCTAGCTTGGACTGGATCTTCTCTTCAATGTCTTGATGCCTTGAACTTCCGGCATGGACTAGACTTTTATTTATTTTAGCTTCTTAGATACTTCTAGATTTGTAACTTGAGGATAGATGTTCTTGTGATGATGACTTCCAGATTTGGGGATAATGAGTTTTAAGTCTTCCGCTTTGTATTTTTGTTCAATATGTTGGAGTTTTAGATTGGTTGGTTCGCTCACATAGTAGGATAAGTGTGGGTGCCACTCGCGGCTAGATTTTGGGTCGTGACACGTCCATGACGTCTGGTGAATTGAAAATTGTTCACTAGTGTGCCTTGGCATGTTTCATTGCGTTTTAGGATTTGAAATTTATGAGAGTTAGTAGAATGGTGTTAAACAAATATTAGAGTGTATTTAGGATTGAAACGTCTGGGAACGACTCCCCAAGGACCACCCTAAGGGTCCTTGGAGAGGACCGTTCCAATTAACCCGAAAAGCTATTTTTGACAGTGTGCATCCACGATGCCAACCGACGAGCCGTCGATTTAACGATGCTCCGTCGATTGCTCTATTTGGAGAAACTTAGCCATTTTTCCAAAATGGCCAGAAAACATGGTCTCTGTCTCTGACGATGATTTACCAGAATGGGCCGTCGATGGACTTAGGGTCCGTAGGTCGGGGATTTTTAGGTGAAGGGTCTATTTAACTTTCAAAAATTCAAGTTAGGTAATTAATTAGTTAGTTACTTAGGTGGTTAATTTAGTCTTAGGGGATGTTAAATTTAGTTAGTTAAGGGACTATATAATACTTAAACCTCATTAAACTAACCTAACACTCCTTATTTCCCAAGCTCAAATCTGTCCACCTTCTCTTTTTTTTTCTCTCTCTTTGATCTCTCTTTCCCGAAAGAAATCCATTGAAGGGTAGGTTCAATGTCATTAGGACTGCAATATTTCAACTTTCTCTCCATCAATCCTTAAGGATTATTAATGTATGGAAACTCTTCACTCTTGGGATCTCTTGAATTGTCTTTCAATTGGCCTTTGGTTATTAATTATAGAATATGATTTTTGATGGGTTGATTATTGTAATTCTTAGTTCGTGTCTTAGTTTGATGAAAACATTTATCAATTGACCCTTTACACTAACCGTAGTTATGAATTAGACTTGGAGATGATTAGGATTCTTAGAATTGGTTATTTTATTGCTTAATTCACTATATTGTGATGATTATGAGTGAGTTATTTGATAATTGTGATGAATTGAGGGTGAGTTTCTTAATGAAGATCATGGAGGCTATTTGGTAAGAGATTGTGATCTTAAACTCTTTACTTCATAATGATGGATGATAATTGGTGATGTTGTTGTGTAATTGAAGTTTTATGTGTGATTAGAGTAGGAAGATATTATTTGATGATTATGATGGTATGTGGTGATTATGTTGAATGTGAGAGCATTTTGAGGCAATAATAATGCAAGTTTTGAAGATGATTTCTCTTGAATGCCTTAGATGATAAGATAATGATATGTTGATCTCACTAATGATGGTGTGTGATGAAAGGAAGTTCTCATTCTATGCCTAACGAGCTAAATGATATTCTATACAAGGGGGTTAGTCTGCTATGACCCAAATTATGCTATGATTGTTAAATAATGACTTAATGGCATTTCAAAATGGGTTTTTAGCTTAGCACTGAGTGAAATTGACAATGAAAGGTGTTGACTTCCCCTAGATGGGAGATTCACCAAACATTCTCATAATATGAGGGCTCCAATGTCTATAGGCATGTAGAGGGTTCAATATATATCTCCTAGTTCCTTAACTATGTTGCCTCCAAAGGAAGACTATCTAGTGGATCCACCTAGAATGCTATGTTCATATTTTTGTCCTACCTTGGCAAGTAGACCACCTTCTTTCGGTGTAGGGCTTCATGACACTAGATTCCATGTTTAGCTCACATGGTCTATTGTCGATTAAGGACATTGTTCCCGAAAGTAAAATGAAAGTAATAAAGTGAACTCTAACTAGGGTGACTTAATAAAGTGAACTCTAACTAGGGTGACTTAAGGGGTTATACATAGTGTATGTAGGGGTATGGGACTCTACCTATATATCTTACTAGTTGACCTTGAGGGAAATCTTAGGTGAATGTTCTTATGCTCTTATGACTTGATTGATATGTATATGTTTACATTACATGTTGATGATCGTCTATGATGTTAGTTTCACTTATGAACATGTTATTGGTCTATATTGCTATATATGATGATAACTACTCATGATGCTATGTTATATGAATTTAGGCATTACATATGATATATTTCCTTGTTTGCTTTACTATGTGAGGTTATGGGACTTCACATAGTCATTGCACTTGTAGATTAGGGAAGGGGTTGTAAGTAAGGGTCTTGTGTGATGTGATGTTATGAACTCTTGTATATGATGTATTGTTATGACATTATGATGAAGTTGTAATTCTTATATGATCTTGATATAGTGCTATTCATGTTGGTATGGTCTTATGTTGATAATATTCATGTTGACTTGACTTTATCATGATATTTGCCTTGTATTCGATATGGACTTTTATTGAGGGATGTTTTGTCTAATGGCTTATATGTGATCCTAATTGTGCATGAAAACTTTTAAAAGTGATTTAGCATAGTTTTGAACTAAATATCCCTTTAAACACGATTTCAATGTTTTATGTGCATATGTTTCCATAGTTATTACAAATGGATGTACTAACCCATATTCTTCCCTTTTCCCAAACAATATATGTTCGGGCCGTTGAGGTATCACGGTCTCTTGGAAGAAGACTTAGAGTTTTCCCCATGTTTCTATAGGTCGTCTTGTTCGAGGATGGTGCCACGTACTTTATCTTAGTAGTATTGCTATAGTCTAAAGATATTTGATGTACCGTGGTTTCACGGTACTTTTAATGATTTTTCCCTAACTTTAGTGTGTGTCTAAAGCCTTTTTGTATTGATTTTTGATGTAGGTTTCTCTTTATTTGTAGGAAATCTGTCCAAAGGAGAACGCGGAAGATTTGAGAAGAAATTGCAGAAGTGACCACCTACGGAGCCCACGACGGTCCGTTGTGACTGTGACGGTCCATAGGTGGCACCGTAGTGAGAAGAAAATAGCTGCTGAAGGAAGTTGGGGAAATCTGACCAAGTGTGGGACTACAGAAGCTCACAACGGACCGTCATAGCCACGACGGTCCATCCTGCACATTCATCGTGGTTGTTAGAGAGTAGTCCCAGTACCCAATTTCAAGATGTTTCTAAGTGTTATGGAACGGAACCCCTCGACGGACCGTCGTGCTTGCAACGGTCCGTCATACCTGTCCGTCGAGGGAAACAGAGAGTTGATGAAGAAAGCAGCAGAGATTTGTGCTAAGTATGGAACGATGGAGGCCAGACGGTCTGTCGTGGCCACGTTGGTCCGTCACAAGGGTCGTCGACTCAGACGCATTTTGGGCAGATTTTCTTTAATTAGATTCCCTCTTTTATTAGGTTTTGTTTATTATAAATAGTTCAAAAAACCTCGTTTTTTGGGTTAGACTTTTGGATATTTTTTTGGTTCTCTTGTTTAAGTATTGAACTCTTCATTTTGGTATTTGATCATACTTTTCCGGAATCGATTGTTAGTGTTTTTTGTGAATTATTCAAGTGAATTTCTGGAATTTTCTTCATTCTCATTAAAGTAAGTGCATGAATTCTTATATTATCAATATGAATGGTGTGATTATTGGCATGGGTAACTAAACTCCATAACTAGGGTTGTGGGAACCATGGTAAATAACAAGGTAAAATCTAGCTAAAATAACAATTCCATAATAGTGTCTTGCATGTATTGATAATTCTTTCGTTTAGAAGTCTTTTTAACGGATGTCTAACGTTAGAACTCGCCTTATTGCTACTTGCCGGACCAAGAAGGTAGATAATAGGAAAAGAATTATCAACGTAGATTTAGTGTATACTATCTAATAGGCTAGTGTCGGTTGATACGAAGTAACAACTTAGTCAAATATCGATTATGATGCTTAATATGAGGTAAAGGTAAGGTTTAGTAAAGCAACACACGTAGCCGGACCAAGGTGCGGAGTGAAATTCTCTAGATGCCGGACCAAGGATTTAGGGATACACAACTTATCACTTTGCATGCAATATATTAGGAAGGGATTGTTATAGTTAGAATTACCGAGTTATGAACCTATGGGGAACACTTAAGCCCTAGTTACTTTAATTACATGATAAAAATCCAATCTTTGAACTGATCATTTACTTATATAGAATTAGTTAATTATAGTTGTTAATCAAAACCCCCCTTTAGTTATTTATTTTTGGGAAATAATTGGCTAAATAGAAGTAATAATAGAATAAAGTTAAGTCTGAACCATTTTCCTCGTAGGATCGACCCCAACCTCATTAGTTGGGTTCTTTACTTGATACGACCGTTTTACTTCTTATTTGAGAAGTAAGTTTGGGGAAAGTGGCTTTTGGATTAACTTAGAACTTATTACTAAAGTTTAGTCAATATTTTCCTAATTTTACTTTTTCCTGTTGTTTTTGTCTCTTGCAGGTCTAACATCCGTGTATGCCAATTACGCGGAGTAGAAGAGAACCCTTGTTTCCATACGACTATGAATTGGAGCGTACACTACGCAGGATGAATCAAAACTTGGTATTAACGATGATGATCCCAACCAAGACATTCCTGCACCGGTTGATGCTCATGGTCGGTTATTACCTGAAAATCGTGGGGAAGATGAACAAAGGGGACAACACCCCACTCCACGCCCTCAAGAGTACTATAGGGGTTATGATAACATAGCAGACTCTGATGGGCCACTTGTCTTGCCCCCTCTACCACACGGCCACACTTTTGTGGTAACCAGTAGTATGATGCAAATGGTCACTGCCAGAGGTTTGTTTTCAGGGCTACCTTCTGAGGATCCACATGCCCACATCGCTAAAGTAAGGTCAGTGTGCAAAAGTTGTGTAGGGAGGCCCTATTTGAATATGGATGTAATAGGGCTAAGAGTATTTCCTCTTTCACTGATGGGAGAAGCTGCTATCTGGTTTACTGAGCTCCCTTATAACTCAATCTTCACTTGGAATCAAATGAGGGATGCTTTCTTAGCACGTTACTACCCGATCACTAAGAAACTAAACCACAAAGACAGAGTGAACAACTTTGTGGCACTACTGGGAGAGTCAGTTAGCAGTTCTTGGGATAGGTTCACTTCATTCTTGAGAAGTGTCCCCAATAACCGCATCGATGATGAGTCACTGAAAGAATACTTGTATCGGGGACATGATGATAATAATAAAGCGGTGTTGGATACGATAGCGGGTGGTTCTTATGGGGAGTGTCCTTATGCCGAGATTGCTAAAAAGTTAGAGAAAATCTCCCAAAATAATAAAGCTTGGAGTACTAGGAAGTCAGATACTAGAAGAAACACCTTCGCAGTGCAATCCGCACACAACCCATCCACAGACGAGATTCGTGAAGAGATGGCTCAGATGAGAACACAGCTTGGGTTGGTATTAAAACATGTCACTGGGGGTGCAGAAAAGGTAAATGTAGTGAACTACTTGTCTAAACCACCACCGCCAAATGATGAATATTATTATGAGGAGGATTCCTATGCGGTGAATTAGCAGACGGGGGGGGGGGGTTCCGACCGAACGCCCAAGGCTCCAATCAGGAGAATTGGCGCAAAGGTCAAGGAAACCAAGGTCGGAACTATGGTAATTATAACTGCGAGGTTCATTATATACGAGATGGGAATTACAACCGCGACAACACTTCAACCGGGATAACTATGGTAACAGAAATGATAGGAGTGGGCCCTATGTTCCTTTTCAAAATCGTGAAGTTGCTCCTAGGGATGGTGGAGGTAGTATAGCACGGGTTGAGGATATGTTGCACAAAATGATGAGGAGGTTCGATGGTAGTGATGAGCACACTAATGAGTTAATGAGTGACTTAGCGGGTATTGAGCAGAAAGTTGATACACATGCAATCTCGATTAAGCAGCTTGAGTTGCAAATGGCCCAATTATCCACGACTGTGAACACACGGCAACCGGGCACTCTCCCTAGCAACACTGTCCAAAATCCGAAAAATGATGGACATTGTATGGCAATCACTACTCAAGGTGGTAAGCAGACCATTGACCCACCTATGCCGTCTGATGTAGAAAAGGTGATAAGAGATGATGATAAGGTGGTGGAGGTTAGTGGTGAGTTAGAACATAAAACAGGAAAAGATGTTGAAATGCCCAAAAAGGTGCCTCCCATGCCTAGACCCCCCCTCTTTCCACAAAGATTAGTGAAAAAGACCGAAGATGGTAAATATCAGCGTTTTATAACAATGTTGAAACAGCTTTCCATCAATGTCCCTTTGCTAGAAGCTCTAGAACAAATGCCCGGTTACGCCAAATTTATGAAAGATCTTGTTACGAAGAAAAGATCGATCACTTTTGAGGATGATGATAGACTGCAGTATTGTAGTGCTATTTCTACAAGATCTCTAGTGCAAAAGAAAGAAGATCCGTGTGATTTCACTATTCCTTGTACAATCGGGTTTATTACATTTTGCGAAAGCATTATGTGATCTTGGGGTAAGCATAAATATCATGCCCCTCTCGATTTACAAGAATTTGGGTTTGGGTGATCCAAAGCCCACTGCGATGCGGTTATTGATGGCCGATCGAACAGTAAAAAGACCTATTGGAATACTCCACGATGTGCTAGTAAAAGTGGAGTCGTTCATATTTCTGGCCGATTTTGTTATTCTTGATTGTGAGGTCGATTTTGAGGTGCCTATTATTCTTGGGAGTCCATTCCTTGCTACGGGTAGAGCCTTGGTTGATATGGAAAAAGGGCAGATGAAATTTCGATTGAATAATGAAGAAGTGACCTTCAACATTTGTAGGTCCATGAGGCAGAGTGGTGAGCTCCAATCGGTATCTGGCATATCCTACAAAGTTGAAAAGTCATCTGAGGTACAAATTGAAGAACGTTTGGGTGTAGAAGCACTAGCGGCAGTGATCATGAATTTTGAAAGCGATTGCATTGAAGAGTATGTGTCATTGATCGCAGCACTTGATCGAGGTGATGTTTGGTTTAAACCGAAAAAATATGAGTTAGATATGAAGAATCGCGAGTCTCCACCCGCGAAACCATATATAGAGGAGGCTCCAAAATTAGAACTAAAAGCTCTACCACCTCATATGAGTTATGAATTCTTAGGAAATGGTGACACTTTGCCGGTAATCATTGCATCAGATCTTAATGTACAACAAGTTTAGAGTTTGGTGAAAGTGTTAAAAAGGTTCAAAAGAGCTATTGGGTGGACTATTGCGGATATTATTGGGATCCCTCCCGGTATTTGTTCTCATAAAATACAACTCATGCCCGATCATAAGCCAAGTATTGAGCACCAGAGACGCTTAAATCCACCTATGCAATAGGTAGTGAAGAAGGAAATTATTAAGTGGTTGGATGCCGGAGTAATATATCCGATCGCTGATAGTAGTTGGGTATGCCCTGTTCATTGTGTACCTAAGAAAGGGGGAATGACTGTGGTCCGCAATGAAAAAATGAACTTGTTCCAATGATACCGGTGACTGGATGGAGGGTGTGTATGGACTACCGGAAATTAAATGCATGGACCGAAAAAGACCATTTTCCTACTCCCTTCATGGATAAGATGTTGGATAGACTTACCGGAAAAGGGTGGTACTGTTTTCTTGATGGTTATTCGGGTTACAATCAGATTTCTATTGCACTGGAAGATCAAGAGAAAACCACCTTCACTTGTCCATATGGGACCTTCGCGTTCAAGAGAATGCCGTTTGGATTGTGCAATGCACCAGCCACATTTCAGAGATGTATGATGTCGATATTCTCCGATATGGTGTAGGACACTATTGAGGTGTTTATGGATGATTTTTCTGTGGTTGGTGACTCCTTTGAGCGGTGTTTGAGTCATTTTTCTGAGGTTCTTAAGAGGTGTGAAGAATGCAATCTAGTACTAAATTGGGAAAATGCCACTTCATGGTGAAAGAGGGTATTGTATTGGTTCATCGCATTTCAGAGAAGGGTATAGAGGTTGATCGAGATAAAGTCGAGGTAATAGAGAGACTTCCCCCACCTATCTCTGTAAAAGGTGTGAGAAGCTTTCTTCGGCATGCAGGTTTTTATCGGAGGTTCATCAAGGATTTTTCAAAAATTGCGCATCCTTTGTGCAAGTTGCTTGACAAAGAGTGTAAATTTTATTTTATTAATCATGTCTTAAGGCATTCGGTGAGTTAAAAGAAAGGTTGGCGTCGGGACCCATCATTATTTCTCCGGATTGGAGCATTACATTTGAGGTGATGTGCGATGCTAGTGGGGTTGCTCTTGGTGTGGTATTGGGACAAAGAAGGGACAAAATCCTTCACCCCATTTACTATGCTAGTAAAGCCCTCAATGAAGCCCAAAAGAACTACACAGTGACTGAACAAGAGCTCCTTGCAGTAGTCTTTGCTTTCGAGAAATTTTTCTCCTATATGCTAGGCACTAGAGTTATAGTTCCTACTGATCATTCTGCTTTGAGATATTTTATGGAAAAGAAGGATGCCAAACCGAGGTTGATTCATTGGGTGTTACTATTGCAAGAATTTGACTTTGAGGTGAGAGATAGAAAAGGGACCGAGAATCAAATCGTTGATCACTTGTCCCATTTAGAAGATGAAGCTATGAGAGAGTTGGGGGATAAGACTGAAATTGATGATACTTTCCCCGATGAGCATGTATTGGCCGCCTCTCAAGACTTGAATCCATGGTTTGCAGATTTTGCGAATTATATGGCTAGCGATATTGTCCCACCGGACTTGTCCTTTCATCAAACAAAAAAGTTCATGTACGATGTGAAAACGTTCTTTGTGGATGAACCATACTTATATAGGAGTTGTGTCGATGGGCTTATTTGGCGTTGTGTGCCAGAAGTTGAGATGTTGAGTGTTTTGGAGGCATGTCATTCTTCACCAGTAGGTGGACATCATAGTGTTATCCGTACTGCTCACAAGATCTTGCAATGTGGCTACTATTGGCCAACTATTCATCAAGATGCTCATGAGTTCGCCAAGGCATGTGACAGATGCCAAAGAGATGGCGGCATTTCAAGAAAGCAAGAACTTCCTTTAAATCCCATTCTTGTGATTTAGTTATTTGATGTGTGGGGTATTGACTTTATGGGCCCTTTTGTGAGTTCTCATGGGATGAAGTATAATTTAGTAGCGGTTGATTATGTGACTAAATGGGTGGAAGCTATCGCACTCGCAAATAATGAAGGGAAGAGTGTCACCGCGTTCTTGAAAAAGAATATATTTTCCCGATTTGGCAACCCAAGGGCTATTATTCGTGATGGGGGATCCCACTTTTGCAACAAATTGTTTAAGGGATTATTGGAGAAATATAGGGTTCGCCATAAAGTGGCCACTCCTTACCATCCTCAAACTAGTGGGCAAGTTGTGGTGTCAAATAGGGAGATTAAGCTGATTTTGTCAAAAACGGTGAACGCTAGTAGAACGGATTGGTCAAGGAGGCTTGATGATGCTCTTTGGGCCTACCGGACAACATACAAGACTCCCATAGGTATTTCCCCATACCAACTTGTATATGGAAAGGCTTGTCAATTACCGGTTGAATTAGAGCATAAAGCCATGTGGGCAATGAAGAAGTTGAAAATGGATTGGAATGAAGCTGCGGAACAGAGGTTAAATGGGTTGAATGAGCTCGATGAATTTAGCCTAAAAGCTTATGAAAGTTCAGCCCTCTACAAAGAAAAGATGAAGAAGTACCATGACCAAAGATTGAGAAACGCGATTTTATGGTTGGGGATTTGGTGCTTTTATTCAATTCTAGGTTGCACTTGTTTCCGGGCAAACTCAAGTCCAAATGGACTGGCCCTTACTTGATCACCGAACTATTTCCTCACGGAGCGGTTGAGTTAGAAAACAAGGTGGGTGTGCGGTTTAAGGTCAATGGACAACGAATCAAAATCTATCTGGGGCATGTTGAAACAGCGAATGAAGTGATCGAGGCATACCATCTTGATGAAGTCTGAGTAATCAAGTGTCATCCGTCGTGCCGCGACGTTAAATCAAGCGCTGGTTTGGAGGCAACCCAATATGTATCCTCTAAGCCAACTACAGATTTTTCTTATGACTTTCTAGTAATAGTTGCATCTTCTTTGCTTTTCTTTTTGTTAGAAGAGTTGGCTAGAGCGTATTTTAGGTTCCGTGTCCAAAAAGTGTCCAGAAAATACAAAAAGAAAAGCTCCAATGGGTGTTAAATTTGCAGGTAGCACATCACCAGAAAATCTGAGGAAAATTGGTCTGCAGCAACCATTTGACGGACCCATCGACGGACCGTCACAACCATCCGTCATGCCCAGGTAAGTTTTTTCATTTCTTCTAAGTTAGGGCACCCATGACGGACCCCACAACGGACCATCACACCTGTGATGGACCATTGACGGGGACTCGTCGCATCAATACCCGTAAACCCGACCCGACCGGCGAATATTAAAAGTTTTTAAACCTTTGAACTTCCCACCTCTTCATTCTAACCGTTTCTTTCCCTCATTTCCTCCATTTACTCCCTCTTCAACTCCCTAGAACTCTCATACTCTCCCCAAAACATCAGATTTCCCATCCCTTCCCAAATTCCCCTAATCTTCCCTCTACCAAACTCCGTGCTTCTTCAAATAATCTGCTGGTCGGAGTCAAGTGTTAGTCTGCTGATCACCAGAGTATTGTGCCTTCCTTTGTTTTCATCTTCTCCTAGTATCAAGTATGTGATTCTGATCTCTAACTCATCTATATTTCATTCTTGTTTTCCCATACTATATGCATGTTTCTGAATGTTGGGTCTTCGAAATTTGACCCCTATTGCATGCTACGAACTCACCACGTTAATCGTACGTGCCTTAAGACCCTTCATACAGTAAACATAATGGGGGTGTTGTGTTAACTAAATCAAAAGGGGGTGTATGTTTCTGATAATTGTTTCTGACCTAGGTTGATAGTTTCCAAATTGGCATGCTAAAACTCGAGAAATTATTGCCTTCGGATTGCTAGTATGCTGGGTAATTTGGTTAGAATTAGTGGGTTGATGAGTATTCTTTATATAGAATTTTAGGGGACGTTAGAGGCATCCTCAGTTCTGTCACTGAAGGACAGAATGACCCCGTCGACGGACCGTCGTGGGGTCTATCCCACCAATCCCTGTTTATTTTCTCTAAGTGCCGTCGATGGACCGTCGTGCCCTCGATGGTCCGTCCTGCACAACCGTTATGGTTGTCAGAGACCCTATTCTTAAGGGTGTCAAATTTGTTTCTCAGTGTCCGACGACGGACCGTCGAGCGTCCTGCACAACCGTCATGGTTGACAGAGACCCTATTCCTAAGGATCTCAAAATTATCTCTAGGTGTTCGACGACAGACCATCGTGCCCTCGACGGTCCGTCCTGCACAACCGTCATGGTCGTCAGAGAACCTGTTCCTGAGGGTCTCAAAGTTTTTTCTAAGTGTCCCATGACGGACCACTACGATGGACCGTCGTGTCCTCGACGGTCCATCTTGCACAACCGTCATGGTTGTAAGAGACTTTCTTTCTGAGAGTCTCAAAATATTTTCCTAAGTGTTTCATGACGGACTCCCATGATGGTCCGTCGCGCAGCAGAGCAACTACAGCACTGCTATTTCAGTTTTGGTTTTACATTTTTGTTTTCTTTTATGCATGTCTTGTTTTCTTCTACTGGTACTAATTGTTGTTCCTTTCAGGTACTAACACTAATGGCGCCAAAGCAAGATCGCGTGTACTAACGAGGGCGTTCAAAGTCCGTCACCCCATCTACCCGACTGGTCATTGTCTCTAACGATGAGCGTGACCCCGAATACGTGCCCCCAGGCACTGTCACTCCTGCACGCGCTGTACGTACCACCAGAGCCACGCCCACGAAGGTGGCGCCCGACGTAGTCACTGCCTCCCAGTCTAAAGAGGAGCGCACACTGACCGGCACGCCTTCTGGGTCTGCTGCACACTACAGGGATGCTTCCGGTTCTGAGAAAGTGTAGGGTTCAGAAGAAGTCTCCGGGTTTGAGGAGGCTTCTGCTCCAGCCACCGCATCCCAGTCCGCCTCGTCTAATGAGGCCGACAGTGCTGATTCCATTCCAGCACCACAGACTGGAGTCCCCGCCCCGGTTGCCGACCAGCCCAACCGATCATGTGTTGAGGGACAGTTTCAGGTGTACACCGACGTCAAGCTGCCGAATGATAAGGGGGTCATGACCAGGACCCTTACACTAGAGAGGCGGGTCCTTACGGGAAGTTTCCCCACTATGCCGGCACTCCATGCCCTCTTCACCAGGCACCGGCTAGAATTGATGGCTCATGATGTGGGCTGATACAGTGAGGAGTTGGTCAAAGAGTTCTACGCCTCGTATGTGGCGATTCTCCGATCTCAGATAGATAAGCGGATTACCCCTGCCAAACAGGCCCCGCTAGATCACATTCGAGGCCGCGGCAAGCGGGTAAACATCTCCTTACCAGCTATCTGCCGGTATCTATACGGTGATGATGTTGATGCCACCCAGACTCCTCTCACCGCCGAGTTTGACTATCGGTGGAAACTTGTTAAGAATGGACGGTTCATGCGTGAGCTAGAGCTGAGAGAGACCACAAAGAGGTGGATTGCCCAGTACTTGTCTGTTAATAGAAGGGTTGCTAACTGGGTACTTGAGCCGAAAGGAGCCATCAAGAAGGCTAACCTGACCTTCACGGCCAATTTTTTTATGGTTGATAGTCCGCCACTGCCTTTCCCCCACTGCTGCAGACAATATTGTCACATGGGATCGCGAAGTTTTGATGGTGGTGATGATAGCGGGGTTCGAGGTGGACTTCGCTTGGCTTCTTCAGGCGGTCATGCACGAGAGGGCCTTCAAGGTCACTACTACTTAACCATTTCCGTGCATGGTGTTTTATTTGTGCAGGTCCGCAGGTGTGCCCATTTGGCACATAGATCAGCTCAGGACCCCGCCGGGCAATGTTGATATCGGCCTCATCAGGGATGAGGCCAATGAGTTGGCTCCACACAGAGGGCCCCGCCCAGAGGTGCCTCCGCTTGGTGAGAACCTGGCGGATACAGTAGAGCAAGATCGAGCGGATACCCAGGCTACATCTAAGCCTACTAACACCACCCTGGTCGAGTCTATCCAGGGTGGTAGCACCGCCCCGAGCTTCTCTTGCTGGACTCCTTCCACTACTCTGGTCCCAATTGCTAGGGTCCAGAAACTCGAGGCCCAAATGGCCACACTTCTGCATCACATCCAACCTTGGATGCAAAGGTCTATTGTTGAGGCGGAGGAGCGCATGGAGCAGAAGATGGCCCAGCACACGAAGAGAAATATCATAGAGGTTCATCAGCGCCTGGACGCTTTTGAGTTGCGGGTGCTAGCCCAGCCAGCCCCTCCGATGGACGTGTCGACCCTTTAGGCTGCTGTAGAGAGTCTGAGAGCGTACGTGGACACGATTCTAGAGTCTAGGGTGCTTGAGTCTGAGGCCCATTCTACAGAGCATGCTGAGGACACGGTGATGGCTGCCTTATTTGCCACTACTGATGTGCCACCTCCTCCCCACGAGAGCATGCCAAGAGGCGTAGAGGTTGAGATGAGGATGAAGCTAGGGCGCGGAAGAAGGAGCGCCGTGAGTTGGAGGCTGCGAGGAGAGCCTCAATTGCTGATGAGGAGGACCGTATGTTGAGGACCATAGAGTTGGCTGCTGGGGCGTCAAGCTCCAGAGTTGTTGAGGCGGAGAAGAGCAATACTGATGGTGCTGTGATTGTTGTGAGAGGCACTACTGATGGTGCTGTTGATGCTGAGGACACTACTGAGGGTGTCCAGACTATAGAGGGAATGGGTTCCGGGACACCAGACCCACCAGCTTGTTGATCGTCGGCGCTTTGCGCCTCAGGTTTGCTTCACCTACCACATGATTATTTTAGAATCTTTTATGTATTGGGGACAATTGCATATTTTTTTTGTTGGGGGTGGGGTCAATGGAAAGTGAGTTCTAGGGTGAAGTCTGAGTAGCCCAATTCACGATCCTCTCTTGGGGTTTTCTTGCCTGTGTTCTTTTTCCCCAACAGACTGATTACTTTTATTGTTGAACCGGCATGTTTATATCTTGTGTACATAGTATAACTCTGAAGCATGATGGCTAAAACAGAAATGATATCCTGATGTAATGAAAATGATGCATGATTAGGCATAGTAATTGATAAATGTGTGGCTCTAAGCATGACATAGAGATACACTACTACATGACCCTAAATCTATGATTCAAACTAGGTGTCTGATAATCTGGTAGAGTAATGAGATGTCAAGTGAGTGTGAGGAAAAGTCGAATGATCCACCATTTGTACTGAGCTAGAACTTGCCTGGTTAGTCCTGCTAAAAGTAAGCCGTAATAAACAATTAGGAAAGAATCATAGACCCTTGTTCGAAATAGTCAATCTTGAGCCTAAAATAATAGAAAACAAAATGAAGTTAATCCCTTATTGATCCAAATGATTTGAGCTTAAAATAGATCTTTCTTTTTCAACCCAATTGATCTTCTCTGGGAACAATGTGTTGGACCTGGTCCCTCCTTGGACATGTGCACCTCAACTTATGCCAAAGGCATAAGTTGATGGTGGCTAATGCATAAAGCAACCTTATCGTGGCCCTGACCCAACCATGGGTATTGTGAACCTTGACTCATGGCAAAATCATGAGTTGAGGGTTGCTGTTATGAGGAATACTCCGAAAAATGGGGTTGAAAGAATAAAGAGGAAGAAAGAACAAAACAAAAGTGACTTAAAATATATATATATATATATATATATATATATATATATATATATATATATATATATATATATAATAAAATAACCACAAGAAAAGAGAAGTCACTTACACATAAAGAGAAGAAAGTGAGAATAGCAAGGTAAAAGAAAATTGAGGAATAGGGCGAAATAAATCGATAAAAAGGTAGTATACTTAGCTGATATGTCAAGGAGGGCAACAAGTCACTAAAGTATACCTAAATATACCCTACCTGACCCTGAGCCTATGTTACAAGTTAAGAAAGTCATATCGTGATCCTAAGAGTTGTTATGGCAAAATTAAAGGAGTGAAAATAAGGGCAAGCCTATGGCAATATGTATAAATGAGTTGTGAAGTTGTTCTGAGAGCGAGTGTTGAAAAGTAATCCGTATACTCAAACTAAAGTCATTGTGTGAAAAATGAGGATGTTAGTTTGAAGTGAGGACACTAGTTGCAATACGGGAAAAATTCGCACCTTGATGAGAAATCGAAGAGGATAGGTGTCAGTGTGTAGTGAGTCTGTGTCATGGTCTGATCCACATAATTCAAGCCTAATAGTGATAGCATGCATGAACATAATGAGAATAATCGGGATTGATAGCCAAATGATTGCGAAAGCTAAAATACGGATACTCTTGTACAAAGATTTTGTAGTGAGTCATAGTGCATAGCTTGAGGACAAACAACTAATTTAAGTTGAGGGTGTTGATGTACCATGGTTTCACGATACTTTTAATGATTTTTCCTTAAGTGTGGGACTACAGAAGCTTACGACGGACCGTCATATCCATGACGGTCCGTCCTGCACATTCGTCGTGGTTGTTAGAGAGTAGTACCAGTATCAAATTTCAAGAAGTTTCTAAGTGTTGTGGAACGGAACCCCTCGATGGACCGTCGTGCTTGCAACGGTTCGTCATACCTGTCCGTCGAGGGTAACAGAGAGTTGATGAAGAAAGCAGCAGAGATTTGTGCTAAGTATGGAACGACGGAGGCCACGACGGTCCGTCACAAGGGTCGTCGACTCAGACGCATTTTGGGTAGATTTTCTTTAATTAGATTCCCTCTTTTATTAGGTTTTGTTTATTATAAATAGTTCGAAAAACCTCGTTTTTGGGGTTAGACTTTTGGATATTCTTTTAGTTCTCTTGTTTAAGTATTAAACTCCTTATTTTGGTATTTGATCATACTTTTCCGGAATCGATTGTTAGTGTTTTTTGTGAATTATTCAACTGAATTTGTGGAATTTTCTTCATTCTCATTAAAGCAAGTGCATGCATTCTTATATTATCAATATGAATTGTGTGATTATTAGCATGGGTAACTAAACTCCATAACTAGGGTTGTGGGAACCATGGATAAATAACAAGGTAAAATCTAGCTAAAATAACAATTCCAGAATAGTGTCTTACATGTATTGATAATTCTTTCATTTAGAAGTCTTTTTAACGGATGACCAATGTTAAAACTCGCCTTATTGCTACTTGCCGGACCAAGGAGGTAGATAATAGGAAAAGAATTATCAACGTAGATTTAGTGTATACCATCTAATAGGCTAGTGTCGGTTGGTACGAAGTAACAACTTTGTCAAATATCGATTATGAGGCTTAATATGAGGTAAAGGTAAGGTTTAGTAAAGCAACACACGTAGCTGGACCAAGGTGCGGAGTGAAATTCTCTAGATGCCGGACCAAGGATTTAGGGATACACAATTTATCAGTTTGCATGCAAGATATTAGGTAGGAATTGTTATAGTTAGAATAACCGAGTTATGAACCTATGGGGAACACTTAAGCCCTAGTTACTTTAATTACTTGATAAAAATCCAATCTTTGAACTTGTCATTTACTTATATAGAATTAGTTAATTCTAGTCGTTAATCGAAAAACCCCATTAGTTATTTGTTTTCGGGAAATAATTGGCTAAATAGAAGTAATAATTGAATAAAGTTAAGTCTGAACCATTTTCCTCGTGGGATCGACCCCAACCTCATTAGTTTGGTTTTTTACTTGATACGACCTCTTTACTTCTTATTTGAGAAGTAAGTTTGTATCAATATTCATTTCTCTCTTATTGTTGAAGATATTATTGTAAGCCCTACGAGGGAATTATGGATTTCTATAAGGTGTATGCCCAAATGTTCTACTATATTTAAGATGATTAAATATGAGACAATACCATTAGATTAAATCCTTATATGTTGTTTATATTGTCTACACGAAAAGCCTATGTATGATTCATATACGAGCAGTCTACGTAATCTCCATAAGTAATATGTGAGAGGTCTACGTAAACCTCAATATATAAAAGTTTTAATTTTTTCACGTTTCAACCTATGATATGTTATCAAGAATGCTAAGAGGCTAGTCTTAGTCCTCTCCGAGGACGACGACGCCGGTTACGTCTAGGGGGTGCTCCCCGGTCGTGACAAACTTCGTATCAGAGCATGAGGTTCAAGTAATCTTAGGATTAATGTCTCACTAAACCATGTCTACGTATGGTCATGTTCATGAGTGTGAAGCGCGCCACACTTATGAATGAGAGGCTATCTGATGCTTAGGAACTCTCACTTATTGGTCATCTTGGAAGTCGTGCCTTAAGAGTGGAAACTCTACGTTTCCCTATTACTTCTAATAAATTTTTATGGATATAGGAGATGAATACGAGAAGGACAGTCGCAAGGAGAGTGGAAGAAGATTTGGCTGATGCGGGAGTGCATCCCAAATAGAACCAAGCCCCTCTACAAGGCAATAAAGTTCCTCCACAAGACCAAGATCAAGTCATTCCTCCACCCATGACGGATGGAGAGATAAGGTCAACACTTGTGACTTTGTATCAATCTATCACTACCAAAGCACAAACGCTAGCTACTACAGATCAAGCCACGACGGCTCAAGCAAATGGGAGGTGGAACCCATATTCAACAAAATGCTAGTACCATGGCTTCTCGCTTGAGGGACTTCACAAGGATGAACCCTCTTATGTTATTTGGGTATAAGGTGAATGAATATCCCCAAGACTTTCTTGATAATGTCTAGAAGATCCTCTATTCTATTGGGGCGATGTCACATCCGCGAATAGCCCCTAGACGTAACCGGCGTTGTCGTCCCCTTTGAGGACTAGGACTAGCCTCTTAGCTTACATCATCATATTCATAGGTCAAATTTAGTGGAAAATAAACACTTTTCATTACATCTACTCGGAGGTTTACATAGACCTCTACGTACACATAGTATATATATATCGAGTATACATAGACCCTTCGTATAGGAAGATTACTTAGTCTTCTACTTTTATTGCACATAAGTATATAAAATGTAACAAAGTCATAATAGTCGTCTCATCTCATAACCATCTAATAAGAGTGTAATAACTTGGGCATAACCCATACATCAAAGTAAGAATGCCTCACATGGGCTATACAATGTTTCATACTAAATGGAAAAGAAAGACATATGGAAGTCTTAAACTCAACACCTATATTACGTAGATGGTGGGGTCGCCCTCGGAAAGAGAGGACCTACCCTACTTCGATAATCAAGAGATCCAAGCCTTCTTCAAGTCGTCTTTAAAATGCACTTCAATGACCCGAACCTAAAATGTTGGGGAAAAGGAAGAAATGGGGTTAGTACACCAATTGTACTAAGTATGAGACCATATGCACACATACTTTGAAACCATGCTAAGAAAAAAGGGACATTTCATAAAATATGCACTTTTCATTTAAAAACCATTATGCACATTCAACAAGACCATCTTAACCAATAAAGCATGTTCATTAATTCATAGGCATGTACACAACAAAACCAACAAAATCAAACCATAGTCAATTCAACATGCATATCATGTAATTGGATACATAGTCAAGTAAATCTATCTTCAAGTCATAATGATAACAAGCATAAATAAGAGCACATTTTATCATAACCAAAGTAAGACAATTACCCATGAACCCCTATAAGGTCAACAAGTGCAACGACTAAGCAAAGCCCGTAACCTTACTCAATCATGTAACTCAACAAGAATCATGACTAACATCTGACTTCACATAACATAACATTTAAGAGTAAATAGCATCATACTTTAACAATATAGACCAAAACATACTCATAAGTGACACCAATCAACATATAGTATCAATAGTGTGCAAGTTCACCATATACATGTCATGTAGCATTATGAGCATATGCATACATAAGAACATCCTCCTAAGACTCCGTTCAAGGCTAACTAGTGCAATGTTTAGGTAGAGTCCCACACCCCTACCTAGACTAAGCTAAACCCCTTAGGTCATCTTAGTTAGAGTTCTATCCTTTAGTTCATTGTACCTTTTGGGAACATCTTGCCCTACCAAAATAGACGACATGAACTAATGTGGAATCCGGTGTCACGGAACCCTACACCGAAAGAAGGCAGACTACTTGCAAAGGTAGTACCAAAACATGAACATAAAAACTACGGGGATCCACTAGCTAGTATTCCTATGGGAGCAACATAGTTCAAGAAATAGGAGATACAGTTGGGACCCTCTATATGCTACATGCATTGTAGTCTCCAATCTTAAGAGTACATTAGTGATCCTACATTCCGTATGTTGAAAGGGACACTCCTCACTCTAGTTCACTGTGTGCTAAGCTTGTTGTAGTCCATTTTTGAAATGTCTTTAATTTCTTTATTAATCATCATAGATTATTGTAGGTCATAGGGTCTAACCCTTGTATATTCATCATCATCATAGCTCAATAATAATTTCATGAGTATTGTCCTTTCATTACAATTCATATAGGTGAGGTTAGCACATTACCATTTTCATATCATGATAAGGAACATTGGTAAATCATTCACCATCCTTATAACATTTACATTTTAAGCCAAGACCTATGTCACACCCAGGGAGCACCCCCCAGAAGTAACATGGTGTACTTGACATCTCGGAGGTCTTATACAAGCCCATAGTTATCATTCATCGCATTGACATAGTAAATTTAGCGGAAAATTTAAAACTTTTCATAGCACATCATATGCTAGAAACTTCAACTCATATGTATATAAAATGTAAGCCATAATACATTTATAGACCTTTAAGTCTCTTTGCCATCTTAGACTCAACAACTTTAGTGTACATTAGGGAGACGGCCCATAAGACACATTACATAACTATACAATATTGAAAGACTTTACAATAAAGACATAAGTAGAACATCCTCGAACTTTAAGGATTCCTTTCATTGAGCTTGGGAATCTTCTAACAAGCTCTTCACCATTCAAAACATCCTTTAAGGATCCATAACCTACACTTTGTGTAAAAAGTAGAGAAGAATGGGATTAGCACAAGAATGTACTAAGTATGGCAACCATGCAAAAACATGCATTTAAAAGGGACATTTTCTTGTAAACCATACATCATGCTTTTTCATTAAATCATCATAAAACATTTGGAAAATAGCATTTATATCATTCACATACATCATATAAAAATATTCAAAGGCGAAACATTACATAAGATCACATATAAAATTTATTACATCTTTACATCACATTACAGTGAACTCCATTTCCCTTAACAGTGAACCCCTTTTTCCTTTAGCTCATCAACCTTCCAAGTAACCTTTAGTGATATTTGGTACAATGCATCACCTTAAGACCACAAGGAAAACATACATGTAACCTACACAAGTTAACACATTCCATCATAGAAGTATAGTGCAACATAGACATAGTTAAGTCAAGAATATAAGGACATTATAGTGAACTCCTAGTCATTATACACATATACTTATTTTACTTCACATAGAACCTTATAAGACCTTAATCATAATCCCAATCTTAATCTACTAGTGCAATGTACATGTGAAGCCCCATAACCTCACATATACTTATTAGACCCTTCAGAGACCACAAGCCATACCACTTCATACATCAACATGACAAGTAAAGCCAACTTCATTCATGTCAATACAAGTCCATCATATAGTCATTTATACCAACATAGTGTGCATAAGGATAAGATCACATCATATAGATTCATATCAAGCACATCTTCATAACAAGTAGACCAATACTACAAAGTCATGCATATGGACATAAACATAATCATACACATTAGGTCACCTTCCTAGGACTTTCTAAGGAGTCACTTGTGCAATGTTTAGATGGGTTCATTATTTACACATATCCTAAGTAACTTACCTTAAGTCATCCTAGTTAGGATCCTATTCATTATTTCCATTGTCCATTTTACTTTAGGGAAACTATAGCCTGAAACGACACTACGACCATGGGTACTAAACATGGAATTTGGTGTTGTAGAGCCTTACACCAATGGAAGGTGTTCCTACCTAGCCAAGGTACAACATTAACATATATCCTAGCATATTAGGTGATATCACTTGCTAGATCCTATGTGGTAAGCATAGTTTATGGAACTAAGAGTTAGGGAAGTTAACATCACATGGGCAACTCTAGAGTGAAACTTTCCTACTCATGAAAAGTCATCACCTCCTATTGTCAAGTTCACTCGGTGCTAATCTAAGTTCCCTTTATTGAAAAAACCTTTAATTATATTTTCATCAAACATAGGCTTAAGATATTCATTCCTCATATGCTTATAGCATATTCAAGCACCTATCTAGTTATAGAGTATTCTTGGGCACCCCTATCAAAGACCTTCTTATTCACTGAGTAAACCCTTCACATAACACATTAAGACCACACATGACCATACATTCATATTTATGCATATAGAAACTAAACCTAGGAACTATCCTATCAAGGTACACATATGCAATGCATAGACAAGGTCCCATACCCTTGCCCATACTAGTACACCTATCAAGTGATCCTATTTAAGGAAACACATATCATAAATTCATAACCGTCATCTTAACATGCATTGTAGTAGACACTTAGTGAATATGAGAGCTACCTTTCATTAGACAGTATGAACCTTTACTACCTATAAGGATGCATAAAGTGTGAGTGTGTGTACATTGGTCACATGATCACATAATTACTATCAAAACACATTGAGTAAGCCACCCTCTTATATCATAATACTTCATCAAGCATAGACCACACAACACACAATAACATAGGAGACAAGTAACTTCATTATAACGCCCCAAAATGAACTAAGGTGAACTAGAGCCTCATGATTGTTTATTGAGTTGAATTTAAGTTAAATGGAGTTAGTTTAGTGTCCTTAGTCAGTGTGCAAAGTTTCATGAAGTTTGGAGGTCAAACGACCAAGAACGTCCAAGGCATTCGAAAGATATGCCTTGAGTCGACCTTGTACGTCTAGACGAGTTTCGTCGAGTTTTATGTGTTAGTTTTTGATGAAATTCATGTGATAGGTGTTAAACTTATATATGATCATATTTGTGTTGGAAACGTCCGGGAAATTATCCCCAAGGACCATCAAAGGGTCCTTGAGGAAGGACCCAAAACCTGGTAAGTAGGCTGTCCCAGGCAGCCTTTGCGACGGAGCAGTCGACGGCTGATCATGGCTGTGACGCCCCGTCACAAGGTTACGTCGTGGCGGAATTGTTCAAGGGTGTAGAGGGTACCCTTGTCAAGCCTATGAAGTTTGCAACGGATGGTCAGGACGGGCCGTTGCACCCGTGACGCCCCGTCATATGCAGGTCGTCGCAAGCCTTGTCCATGTGCGCAGAGTTTAAATAAGAGTTTAGACGGTTTGTTAAGGGATTTTTAGGTTGTATTAAATGAGTTTTAAACCTTAGACCTAGACAAGACCCCCTCACTTCATCATTCAAACTCTCTCTCTAAAAAGAAAACCCTCTCAAGTCACCATTGAAGCCAAGGCTCAAGGAGGGAAAGGAGGGCTGCTTTGGACTTGTTTCTTCATCAAAATTAGTGGGTTTTCTTGTCTTAAAGGTATGGTATCCATTCTTGAATATCTTTTCATTCAAGAAGCCAATTTCCAAAATGGTTTTCAAAAGAGTTTCTAAACTCAATCTTCTTCTAACTTTGATTTCTAGTATGGGTCTTCTTGTATTTAAGTTCTAATGGTTTAAATGTATTTATCTTGGTTTGAATTGATGGGTTTGATGTTAAAAACTCCATGAAACTCTTGTATATGCATACTTCAACTTTTGGCTTGAAAATGGGTTGTGTGAGCATGATTTGAGTAGGGTATTAACTTGGGTCTTCTTGTATTTGTCATTTTGTTGTAGCTACTGCCCTAAGGGCTTTAATATGGTGAAATATTGATAAATCGCTTATGGGTGATGATGGTTTGATTTGTTCATGAGTTGCTCTCATTGTATATTTCTTATTATGAACTGCTATTTGAGTGGTATGGTCCACCTTATGGGTGGCTGTGCTAATTGATGAACTTGATGTTACTTAATATGTTTTGAGTATGTGATCTTGAAGGTCTAATATGTGAAATGAAGATATATGGGAAATGGGTCTTGTATTGTGTTTGATGTAGCTTGAAGTGCATGTTTGACCTAGTTTATGTCTAAATGAAGTGTATGATTATGAGAAGCATGTAGAGTGTTTAACTTCATGAATTAAGGTTAAAGTATGTGTAGAACTTGATGATAATGAAGCGATGCTTTTAGGCAAGGTGTGCACATGTACACACACACACTCTTTTAAGATTTTTATTATGCCAAGTTGAGCAAAAAGGGGAATCTTGAGGTGGACACACTTCGTGAGGTGAGACGTAGTGTCTAGTAGCAACCTCTCCATTCCTAGTGAGCTTTCTAAGATAGACTATTATGTTGAGAAATCCGTGGGGAGTTATGCCTAGCACCGAGAGGATATGAAGGGGAGGTGGATTGCACTTCGTGAGTTGAGATGTTGTAATCCAAAGTACCTCTTGAGATGAGTACTCCTCGTTAGTAGAGAGTGAGTTACTTAGTAGCAATCTCCTTATCCCTTAACTATGTGCCCGCAAAGGTGTAGCTATTGGAAAATCCATGTAAACGCTAAGAAGCGTGACCTTACACTAGGCAAGTAAGGATCCCTCATCCGATAGGGGTTAATATCGGGATTCCATGTCTAGCTCTCATGGTCTTTGTCGGTTAAGCTAACTCTCACAAAAGAATTGATTTGAAACTAATTATCTTGTATATTGTTGAATTTGTGTATGTATGTCGTGAAGTGCTCAATCCACATTAGTTACCGAATAGGAGTATTGAGTGGGAGTAGTAGTATGGGATGTTATTCTCACATTGCTCTTAGTGTGACCTATACCTACTATGGGAGAAGAGTACCTTCATGAAATCCGTGTGAATGAGTACTATGGTGTAGTGTTATGGAGGATTATTGTGGAGTACTTGAGTAAATGGAATCCATTAGGAGTACTAAGTGGGAGTGGTAGTATAGGATGCTACTCTCACATTGCACTTTGTATGACCTATATTTCCATGAGTGTTTTGCATATGTTAGCCAAGGGCGTGGATTTGATTTCCAGTGAAGTAAGCCTAAGATTTGGTAGTTTTAAGGGTCGCTTTGGTGTGCTTTGAAGGGAGGTGTAATGAAAATCCCTTCTTAGCTCACCTTAGGGAGTCTTGGATTACCTTGGGTTAGGGCAACTTCAAAGGAAAAGAGTTCATATGACTTGGACCGTGCCATTCACTGTAATGTCTCCATTGTAAGAATCCATTATGTTCACTGTGATGCTTTATTCAATTTTCATTGTAAGTTTAGTAAGTTCATTGAAATGTTCCTTTTGATTACTCTATGTTTTGGTAAAGTTGCCATAAAGTGTTGATTATCGATTCTTATGTTGGTTTGTTTCTAGATCCATGAATATTGCTTTAATTGCATGAAAAGTTACTTTTACTAAAATGTCCCTTTTTGTATGTTTTTGCATATGCCATACTTAGTACATTGTTGTATTAACCCCATACTTTTATATACCTTATGAGTATAGGTTGTAAGCCTTTTGGAGGATCGGAGTTGAAGCTTGGGAATTCTATCTCTCAAGAATTGTGTATGTCCTCATATATTCGAGGACATAGTTTTATGTTTCTTAGTTTCTTAATTAAGACTTAAAAATGTATTTACTTTTATTGTAAAGGGCCGTGTCCCTAAGATTCCAAGTTGTGTCTTTAAGTTGGCTTGTGACGATAAGATTTCCTAGTATTTATGAAAAGACTCCTATTATTATTATTATCGTGAAAAGTTTTAATTCCGCACTACTTTTCATGCTTTATGTTATGAATGCTAGTTAGAGGTCTTGTATGAGACCCCAAAGGGGTCAAGTACGCCCGGTCATGATTCGAAGGTTTCCCTAACTTTTAGGGGGTGCTTTCGGGTCGTGACAGACTTGGTATCAGAGCATAAGGTTTTGGGAAATAGTTTAAGGTCTAAATGTCTCACAAGCCACATCTAGTAGTATCTTGGTCATTGGTGTGAGTCGCGACACATCCAGGGACAAGAGGCTATAGCATGCTAGAAGTTTCACTTTCTTCTCTATTCTAGTATCGTGCCTTAGAGTTGAGTATATAAGGTGTCTTTTCTCAAACTCTTCTTTTTGTGTTTTTAGGACATGAATACGAGGAGATCGACTGCTAGAAGGGAGGAGGGAGGTGTACCAAATGAGAGAGTCCTTCCCCGTGTTGACAAAGATCCTATTGTTGGCTTAGGGGAGGAAAATGAGGAGGTTCCTCTTCAAGAACCTCTCCGGAACCTCAAGGACCTCAAGTGCCTCCTATGCCTCAATCTCCTTTTGTTGAGGGTGATATGACTAATGCGGAGTTGAGGGCTGCCCTAATGAACTTGACCCAACTCATGACGGCTCAATCTCAAGTTGTCAACAATCACTTTGTAGGCCAAGCTAACCTAGGAGATAGGCCCCAACAAAATTCTAGTACTCCCGCTTCTAGGATTCGGGATTTCATGAGGATGAACCCTCCTACTTTTGATGGCACTAAGGTGGATGAAGATCCACAGGGCTTCATAGATGAGGTTTTCAAGGTGGTAGATGCTATGGGTGTGACCCCTAGGGAGAAAGAGGAATTGGCCGCTTACCAACTTAAGTATGTTGCTCAAGTGTGGTATGAGCAATGGAGGGGTGAGAGACCCTTAGGAAGAGGACCGGTTGATTGGGAGGAATTCAAAGAGGCTTTCCTAGATAGAATCTTTCCTTTAACGTGTAGGGAGAAGAAGATGGTCGAATTCATGAACCTCCGTCAAGGGGGAATGAGTGTGCAAGAGTACTCTCTCAAATTCACCCAACTCTCTAAGTATGCCCCAACCATGGTAGCCAACCCTAGGGCTAGGATGAACAAGTTTGTGATGGGCGTGTCTAGCTTGGTGGAAAAAGAGTGTCGTACGGCAATGCTTCTTAATGACATGGATATCTCTAGGCTCATGGTTTATGCGCAACAAATTGAGGAGTCCAAAATTAGGGAGATAAGGCAAGAGGGTAAGAGACCTAGGTTGGATGATTCTAGTCACAAAAGGCCTAAGAAGAGGTTTTATCCCCAAGATTCTTCTATGGGAAACAAGTATAGGGCTCCAAATCAATCTTCTCAAGGTTTTGGTCATTCATAAGAAAGGGCTAGGTGCCCTACTTGTGGCAAGCAACATGGGGGTAAGTGTCTTGCCCGAACGGATGGTTGTTTTGCGTGTGGTAATAAAGGCCACAAGATGAGGGACTGCCCAAACCTTAAATCAAAGGAGAGAGATTTCAATCAAGCTTCCCTAGATCCTAATGCTCCCAAGAAGAACCCTTCCTATGGGATGGGGGCTAGAAAGGATAGTTAATCCGGATTGCTGGTTTTGGTAAGTGTCAACTCTTTGTTATTGTTGCTTTTGTGTTATGATATGAGTTTATATGGTTTTATAGTTCATATGATCATGTCATATTGATAAATTTCTCAAAGAGTGAAATTTTGAAAGTTTTGTATGTTTGACAGTGTTACAGCGAATGTTCACTGTGAAAAAATTGCAATTTGATAAAAAATTTGCCTTTCCTTAGTTGAAGTTTACATATGTGCCAAATTATTGTATATGAGCTTGTTTAATGTTGGAGAAGGTAGTTCCTCCATAAAAGAAGTTTAAGGTTGAGTTTTGACTTTGTGAGTTTGGCAAAAGTTGTTTATGTTGATAAGTGTTGAAAGTGTGAAATGATGTTCGTTGCTAATTGATGCTTTGATTGTTGATGTTTTGATAATGATCTAAGTAAATTATATGATGCTAAGAGAGTCCTTGTTTTTCTTAAAAATTTAAGTGTCATTCGAGGATGAATGTTATTCCAAGTGGTGGAGAATATAACGCCCCAAAATGAACTAAGGTGAACTAGAGCCTCATGATTGGTTCTTGAGTTGACTTTAAGTTAAACTGAGTTATTTTAGTGTCCTTAGGCAGTGTGCAAAGTTTTGTGAAGTTTGGAGGTCAAACGACCAAGAACGTCCAAGGCATTCGAAAGATATGCCTTGAGTCGACCTTGTATGTCTAGACGAGTTTCGTCGAGTTTTATGTGTTAGTTTTGGATGAAATACATGTGAGAGGTGTTAAACTTATATATGATCATATTTGTGTTGGAAACGTCCAGGAAATTATCCCCAAGGACCATTGAAGGGTCCTTGAGGAAGGACCCAAAACCTGGTAAGCAGGCTGTCCCAGGCAGCCTTGGCGACGGAGCAGTCGACGACCAGTCATGGATGTGACGCCCCGTCACAAGGTTTCGTCGTGGGGGACTTGTTCAAGGGTGTAAAGGGGACCCTTTGAAAGCCTCTGAAGTTTGCAACGGATGGTCAGGATGGGCCGTTGCACCCGTGACGCCCCGTCACAAGCAGGTCGTCGCAAGCCTTGTCCCTGTGCGCAGATTTTTCTGCCAAGTCAGGGGTGAATTTGTAAATTCACCCCACGTCTAAATAAGAGTTTGGACGGTTTTTTAAGGGATTTTTAGGTTATATTAAATGAGTTTTAAACCCTAGACCTAGACAAGACCCCCTCACTTCATCATTCAAACTCTATCTCTAAAAAGAAAACCCTCTCAAGTCACCATTGAAGCCAAGGCTCAAGGAGGGAAAGGAGGGATGCTTTGGACTTGTTTCTTCATCAAAATTAGTGGGTTTCCTTGTCTTAAAGGTATGGTATCCATTCTTGAATATCTTTTCATTCAAGAAGCCAATTTTCAAAATGGTTTTCAAAAGGGTTTCTAAACTCAATCTTCTTCTAACATTGATTTCTAGTATGGGTCTTCTTGTATTTAAGTTCTAATGGTTTAAATGTATTTATCTTGGTTTGAATTGATGATTTTGATGTTAAAAACTCCATGAAACTATTGTATATGCATACTTCAACTTTTGGCTTGAAAATGGGTTGTGTGGGCATGATTTGAGTAGGGTATGAACTTGGGTCTTCTTGTATTTGTCATTTTGGTGTAGCCACTGCCCTAAGGGCTTTAATATGGTGAAATATTGATAAATTGCTTATGGGTGATGATGGTTTGATTTGTTGATGAGTTGCTCTCATTGTATATTTCTTATTATGAACTGCTATTTGAGTGGTATGGTCCACCTTATGGGTGGCGGTGCTAATTGATGAACTTGATGTTACTTAGTATGTTTTAAGTATGTGATCTTGAAGGTCTAATATGTGAAATGAAGATATATGGGAAATGGGTCTTGTATTGTGTTTGATGTAGCTTGAAGTGCATGTTTGACCTAGTTTATGTCTAAATGAAGTGTATGATTGTGAGAAGCATGTAGAGTGTGTAACTTCATGAATTAAGGTTAAAGTATGTGTAGAACTTGATGATAATGAAGCGATGCTTTTATGCAAGGTGTGCACATGTCCACACACACACTCTTTTAAGATTTTTATTATGCCAAGTTGAGTAAAAAGGGGAATCTTGAGGTGGACACACTTCGTGAGTTGAGATGTAGTGTCTAGTAGCAACCTGTCCATTCCTAGTGAGCTTTATAAGATAGACTATTATGTTGAGAAATCGGTGGGAGTTATGCCTAGTACCAAGAGGATATGAAGGGGAGGTGGATTGCACTTCGTGAGTTGAGATGTTGTAATCCAAAGTACCTCTTGAGATGAGTACTCCTCGTTAGTAAAGAGTGAGTTACTTAGTAGCAATCTCCCTATCCCTTAACTATGTGCCCGCATAGGTGTAGCTATTGGAAAATCCATGTAAACGCTAAGAAGCATGACCTTACACTAGGCAAGTAAGGATCCCTCATCCGATAGGGGTTAATATCGGGATTCCATGTCTACCTCTCATGGTCTTTGTCAGTTAAGCTAACTCTCACAAAAGAATTGATTTGGAACTAATTATCTTGTATATTGTTGAATTTGTGTATGTATGTCGTGAAGTGCTCAATCCACATTAGTTACCGAGTAGGAGCATTGAGTGGGAGTAGTAGTATGGGATGATATTCTCACATTGCACTTGGTGTGACCTATACCTACTATGGGAGAAGAGTACCTTCATGAAATCCGTGTGAATGAGTACTATGGTGTAGTGTTATGGAGGATTATTGTGGAGTACTTGAGTAAATGGAATCCATTAGGAGTACTAAGTGGGAGTGGTAGTATGGGACTCTACTCTCACATTGCACTTGGTATGACCTATATTTCCATGAGTGTTTTGCATATCTTAGCCAAGGGCGTGGATTTGATTTCCAGCGAAGTAGGCCTAAGATTTGGTAGTTTTAAGGGTCGCTTTGGTGTGCTTTGAAGGGAGGTGCAATGAAAATCTCTTCTTAGCTCACCTTAGGGAGTCTTAGGATAACCTTGGGTTAGGGCAACTTCAAAGGAAAAGAGTTCATATGACTTGGACCGTGCCATTCACTGTAAGGTCTCCATTGTAAGAATCCATTATGTTCACTATGATGCTTTATTCAATTTTCATTGTAAGTTTAGTAAGTTCATTGAAATGTTCCTTTTGATTACTCTAAGTTTTGGTAAAGTTGCCATAAAGTGTTGATTGTCGATTCTTATGTTGGTTTGTTTCTAGATTCATGAATATTGCTTAAATTGCATGAAAAGTTATTTTTACTAAAATGTCCCTTTTTGTATGTTTTTCCATATGCCATACTTAGTACATTGTTGTACTAACCCCATACTTTTATATACCTTATGGGTATAGGTTGGAAGCCTTTTGGAGGATCGGAGTTGAAGCTTGGGAATTCTATCTCTCAAGAATTGGGTATGTCCTCATATATTCGAGGACATAGTTTTATGTTTCTTAGTTTCTTAATTAAGACTTAAAAATGTATTTACTTTTATTGTAAAGGGCCGTTTCCCTAAGATTCAAAGTTGTGTCTTTAAGTTGGCTTGTGACGATAAGATTTCCTAGTATTTATGAAAAGACTCCTATTATTATTATTATCGTGAAAAGTTTTAATTCCGCACTACTTTTCATGCTTTATGTTATGAATGCTAGTTAGAGGTCTTGTACGAGACCCTAAAGGGGTCAAGTACGCCCGGTCATGATTCGAAGGTTTCCTTAACTTTTAGGGGGTGCTTTCGGGTCGTGACAGACTTGGTATCAGAGCATAAGGTTTTGGGAAATAGTTTAAGGTCTAAAAGTCTCACAAGCCACATCTAGTAGTATCTTGGTCATTGGTGTGAGTCGCGACACATCCATGGACAAGAGGCTATAGGATGCTAGAAGTTTCACTTTCTTCTCTATTCTAGTATCGTGCCCTAGAGTTGAGTATATAAGGTGTCTTTTCTCAACCTCTTCTTTTTGTGTTTTTAGGACATGAATACGAGGAGATCGACCGCTAGAAGGGACGAGGGAGGTGTACCAAATGAGAGAGTCCTTCCCCGTGTTGACCAAGTTCCTATTGTTGGCTTAGGGGAGGAAAATGAAGAGGTTCCTCTTCAAGAACCTCAAGTGCCTCCGGAACCTCAAGGACCTCAAGTGCTTCCTATGCCTCAAGCTCCTTTTGTTGAGGGTGATATGACTAATGCGGAGTTGAGGGCCGCCCTAATGAACTTGACCCAACTCATGATGGCTCAAGCTCAAGTTGTCAACAATCACTTTGTGGGCCAAGCTAACCTAGGAGATAGGCCCCAAACAAATGCTAGTACTCCCGCTTCTAGGATTCGGGATTTTGATGAGGATGAACCCTCCTACTTTTCATGGCACTAAGGTGGATGAAGATCTACAGGGCTTCATAGATGAGGCTTTCAAGGTGGTAAATGCTATGGGTGTGACCCCTAGGGAGAAAGCGGAATTGGCCGCTTACCAACTTAAGGATGTTGCTCAAGTATGGTATGAGCAATGGAGGGGTGAGAGACCCTTAGAAAAATGACTGGTTGATTGGGAGGAATTCAAAGAGGCTTTCCTAGATAGAATCTTTCCTTTAGAGTAGAGGGAGAAGAAGATGGTAGAATTCATGAACCTCCGTCAAGGAGGAATGAGTGTGCAAGAGTACTCTCTCAAATTCACCCAACTCTCTAAGTATACCCCAACCATGGTAGCCAACCCTACGGCTAGGCTGAACAAGTTTGTGTTGGGCGTGTCTAGCTTGGTGGAAAAAGAGTGTCGTACGGCAGGGCTTCTTAATGACATGGATATTTATTGGCTCGTGGTTTATGCGCAACAAATTGAGGAGTCCAAAATTAGGGAGATAAGGCAAGAGGGTAAGAGACCTAGGTCGGATGATTCTAGTCACCAAAGGCCTAAGAAGAGGTTTTATCCCCAAGATTCTTCTATGGGAAACAATGATAGGGCTCCAAATCAATCTTTTCAAGGTTTTGGTCATTCCTATGAAAGGGCTTGGTGCCCTACTTGTGGCAAGCAACATGGGGGTAAGTGTCTTGCCGGAACGGATGGTTGTTTTGCGTGTGGTAATAAAGGCCACAAGATGAGGGACTGCCCAAACCTTAAATCAAAGGGGAGAGATGTCAATCAAGCTTCCCTAGATCCTAATGCTTCCAAGAAGAACCCTTCCTATGGGATAGGGCTAGAAAGGATAGTTAATTCGGATTGATGGTTTTGGTAAGTCTCAACTCTTTGTTATTGTTGCTTTTGTGTTATGATATGAGTTTATATGGTTTTATAGTTCATATGATCATGTCATCTTGATAAATTTCTCAAAGAGTGGAATTTTGAAAGTTTTGTATGTTTGACAGTGTTACAGCGAATGTTCTCTGTGAAAAATTTGCAATTTAAGAAAAAATTTGCCTTGCCTTAATTGAAGTTCACATATGTGCAAAATTGTTGTATATGAGCATGTTTAATGTTGGAGAAGGTAGTTCCTCCATAAAAGAAGTTTAAGGTTGAGTTTTGACTTTGTGAGTTTGGCAAAAGTTGTCTATGTTGATAAGTGTTGAAAGCGTGAAATGATGTTCCTTGCTAATTGATGCTTTGATTGTTGATGTTTTGATCATGATCTAAGTAAATTATATTATGCTAAGAGAGTCCTTGTTGTTCTTAAAAATTTAAGTGTCATTCGAGGACGAATGTTATTCCAAGTGGGGGAGAATATAACGCCCCAAAATGAACTAAGGTGAACTAGAGCATCATGATTGGTTCTTGAGTTGACATTAAGTTAAACTGAGTTATTTTAGTGTCCTTAGGCAGTGTTCAAAGTTTCGTGAAGTTTGGAGGTCAAACGACCAAGAATGTCCAAGGCATTCGAAAGATATGCCTTGAGTCGACCTTGTACGTCTAGACGTGTTTTGTAGAGTTTTATGTGTTAGTTTCGGATGAAATTCATGTGAGAGGTATTAAACTTATAGATGATCATATTTGTGGTGGAAACATCTGGGAAATTATCCCCAAGGACCGTCGAAGGGTCCTTGAGGAAGGACCCAAAACCTGGTAAGAAGGCTGTCCCAGGGAGCCTTGGCGACGGAGCAGTCGACGGCCAGTCATGGCTGTGACGCCCCGTCACAAGGTTCCGTCATGGGGGACTTGTTCAAGGGTGTATAGGGGACCCTTGTCAAGCCTCTAAAGTTTGCAACGGATGGTCAGGACGGGCCGTTGCACCCGTGATGCCCCGTCACAAGCAGGTCGTCGCAAGCCTTGTCCCTATGCGCAGATTTTTCTGCCAAGTCAGGGGTGAATTTGTAAATTCACCCCACGTCTAAATAAGAGTTTGACGGTTTGTTATGGGATTTTTAGGTTATATTAAATGAGTTTTAAACCCTAGACCTAGACAAGACCCCCTCACTTCATCATTCAAACTCTCTCTCTAAAAAGAAAACCCTCTCAAGTCACCATTGAAGCCAAGGCTCAAGGAGGGAAAGGAGGGCTGCTTTGGACTTGTTTCTTCATCAAAATTAGTGGGTTTCCTTCTCTTAATGGTATGGTATCCATTCTTGAATATCTTATGAACTACTATTTGAGTGGTATGGTCCACCTTATGGGTGGCGGTGCTAATTGATGAACTTGATGTTACTTAGTATGTTTTGAGTATGTGATCTTGAAGGTCTAATATGTGAAATGAAGATATATGGGAAATGGGTCTTGTATTGTGTTTGATGTAGCTTGAAGTGCATGTTTGACCTAGTTTATGTCTAAATGAAGTGTATGATTATGAGAATCATGTAGAGTGTGTAACTTGATGAATTAAGGTTAAAGTATGTGTAGAACTTGATGATAATGAAGCGATGCTTTTATGCAAGGTGTGCACATGTACACACACACACACTCTTTTAAGATTTTTATTATGCCAAGTTGAGCAAAAAGGGGAATCTTGAGGTGGACACACTTCGTGAGTTGAGATGTAGTGTCTAGTAGCAACCTCTCCATTCCTAGTGAGCTTTATAAGATAGACTATTATGTTGAGAAATCGGTGGGAGTTATGCCTAGTACCAAGAGGATATGAAGGGGAGGTGGATTACACTTCGTGAGTTGAGATGTTGTAATCCAAAGTACCTCTTGAGATGAGTACTCCTCGTTAGTAAAGAGTGAGTTACTTAGTAGCAATCTCCCTATCCCTTAACTATGTGCCCGCATAGGTGTAGCTATTGGAAAATCCATGTAAACGCTAAGAAGCATGACCTTACACTAGGCAAGTAAGGATCCCTCATCCGATAGGGGTTAATATCGGGATTCCATGTCTAGCTCTCATGGTCTTTGTCGGTTAAGCTAACTCTCACAAAAGAATTGATTTGAAACTAATTATCTTGTATATTGTTGAATTTGTGTATGTATGTCGTGAAGTGCTCAATCCACATTAGTTACCGAATAGGAGTATTGAGTGGGAGTAGTAGTATGGGATGTTATTCTCACATTGCTCTTAGTGTGACCTATACCTACTATGGGAGAAGAGTACCTTCATGAAATCCGTGTGAATGAGTACTATGGTGTAGTGTTATGGAGGATTATTGTGGAGTACTTGAGTAAATGGAATCCATTAGGAGTACTAAGTGGGAGTGGTAGTATGGGATGCTACTCTCACATTGCACTTTGTATGACCTATATTTCCATGAGTGTTTTGCATATGTTAGCCAAGGGCGTGGATTTGATTTCCAGTGAAGTAAGCCTAAGATTTGGTAGTTTTAAGGGTCGCTTTGGTGTGCTTTGAAGGGAGGTGTAATGAAAATCCCTTCTTAGCTCACCTTAGGGAGTCTTGGATTACCTTGGGTTAGGGCAACTTCAAAGGAAAAGAGTTCATATGACTTGGACCGTGCCATTCATTGTAATGTCTCCATTGTAAGAATCCATTATGTTCACTGTGATGCTTTATTCAATTTTCATTGTAAGTTTAGTAAGTTCATTGAAATGTTCCTTTTGATTACTCTATGTTTTGGTAAAGTTGCCATAAAGTGTTGATTGTCGATTCTTATGTTGGTTTGTTTCTAGATCCATGAATATTGCTTTAATTGCATGAAAAGTTATTTTTACTAAAATGTCCCTTTTTGTATGTTTTTGCATATGCCATACTTAGTACATTGTTGTACTAACCCCATACTTTTATATACCTTATGAGTATAGGTTGTAAGCCTTTTGGAGGATCGGAGTTGAAGCTTGGGAATTCTATCTCTCAAGAATTGGGTATGTCCTCATATATTCGAGGACATAGTTTTATGTTTCTTAGTTTCTTAATTAAGACTTAAAAATGTATTTACTTTTATTGTAAAGGGCCGTGTCCCTAAGATTCCAACTTGTGTCTTTAAGTTGGCTTGTGACGATAAGATTTCCTAGTATTTATGAAAAGACTCCTATTATTATTATTATCGTGAAAAGTTTTAATTCCGCACTACTTTTCATGCTTTATGTTATGAATGCTAGTTAGAGGTCTTGTATGAGACCCCAAAGGGGTCAAGTACGCCCGGTCATGATTCGAAGGTTTCCCTAACTTTTAGGGGGTGCTTTCGGGTCGTGACAGACTTGGTATCAGAGCATAAGGTTTTGGGAAATAGTTTAAGGTCTAAATGTCTCACAAGCCACATCTAGTAGTATCTTGGTCATTGGTGTGAGTCGCGACACATCCAGGGACAAGAGGCTATAGCATGCTAGAAGTTTCACTTTCTTCTCTATTCTAGTATCGTGCCTTAGAGTTGAGTATATAAGGTGTCTTTTCTCAAACTCTTTTTTTTGTGTTTTTAGGACATGAATACGAGGAGATCGACTGCTAGAAGGGAGGAGGGAGGTGTACCAAATGAGAGAGTCCTTCCCCGTGTTGACCAAGATCCTATTGTTGGCTTAGGGGAGGAAAATGAGGAGGTTCCTCTTCAAGAACCTCTCCGGAACCTCAAGGACCACAAGTGCCTCCTATGCCTCAATCTCCTTTTGTTGAGGGTGATATGACTAATGCGGAGTTGAGGGCTGCCCTAATGAACTTGACCCAACTCATGACGGCTCAATCTCAAGTTGTCAACAATCACTTTGTAGGCCAAGCTAACCTAGGAGATAGGCCCCAACAAAATTCTAGTACTCCCGCTTCTAGGATTCGGGATTTCATGAGGATGAACCCTCCTACTTTTGATGGCACTAAGGTGGATGAAGATCCACAGGGCTTCATAGATGAGGTTTTCAAGGTGGTAGATGCTATGGGTGTGACCCCTAGGGAGAAAGAGGAATTGGCCGCTTACCAACTTAAGTATGTTGCTCAAGTGTGGTATGAGCAATGGAGGGGTGAGAGACCCTTAGGAAGAGGACCGGTTGATTGGGAGGAATTCAAAGAGGCTTTCCTAGATAGAATCTTTCCTTTAACGTGTAGGGAGAAGAAGATGGTCGAATTCATGAACCTCCGTCAAGGGGGAATGAGTGTGCAAGAGTACTCTCTCAAATTCACCCAACTCTCTAAGTATGCCCCAACCATGGTAGCCAACCCTAGGGCTAGGATGAACAAGTTTGTGATGGGCGTGTCTAGCTTGGTGGAAAAAGAGTGTCGTACGGCAATGCTTCTTAATGACATGGATATCTCTAGGCTCATGGTTTATGCGCAACAAATTGAGGAGTCCAAAATTAGGGAGATAAGGCAAGAGGGTAAGAGACCTAGGTTGGATGATTCTAGTCACAAAAGGCCTAAGAAGAGGTTTTATCCCCAAGATTCTTCTATGGGAAACAAGTATAGGGCTCCAAATCAATCTTCTCAAGGTTTTGGTCATTCATAAGAAAGGGCTAGGTGCCCTACTTGTGGCAAGCAACATGGGGGTAAGTGTCTTGCCCGAACGGATGGTTGTTTTGCGTGTGGTAATAAAGGCCACAAGATGAGGGACTGCCCAAACCTTAAATCAAAGGGGAGAGATTTCAATCAAGCTTCCCTAGATCCTAATGCTCCCAAGAAGAACCCTTCCTATGGGATGGGGGCTAGAAAGGATAGTTAATCCGGATTGCTGGTTTTGGTAAGTGTCAACTCTTTGTTATTGTTGCTTTTGTGTTATGATATGAGTTTATATGGTTTTATAGTTCATATGATCATGTCATCTTGATAAATTTCTCAAAGAGTGAAATTTTGAAAGTTTTGTATGTTTGACAGTGTTACAGCGAATGTTCACTGTGAAAAAATTGCAATTTGATAAAAAATTTGCCTTTTCTTAGTTGAAGTTTACATATGTGCAAAATTATTGTATATGAGCTTGTTTAATGTTGGAGAAGGTAGTTCCTCCATAAAAGAAGTTTAAGGTTGAGTTTTGACTTTGTGAGTTTGGCAAAAGTTGTTTATGTTGATAAGTGTTGAAAGTGTGAAATGATGTTCGTTGCTAATTGATGCTTTGATTGTTGATGTTTTGATAATGATCTAAGTAAATTATATGATGCTAAGAGAGTCCTTGTTTTTCTTAAAAATTTAAGTGTCATTCGAGGACGAATGTTATTCCAAGTGGTGGAGAATATAACGCCCCAAAATGAACTAAGGTGAACTAGAGCCTCATGATTGGTTCTTGAGTTGACTTTAAGTTAAACTGAGTTATTTTAGTGTCCTTAGGCAGTGTGCAAAGTTTCGTGAAGTTTGGAGGTCAAACGACCAAGAACGTCCAAGGCATTCGAAAGATATGCCTTGAGTCGACCTTGTACGTCTAGACGAGTTTCGTCGAGTTTTATGTGTTAGTTTTGGATGAAATACATGTGAGAGGTGTTAAACTTATATATGATCATATTTGTGTTGGAAACGTCCAGGAAATTATCCCCAAGGACCATTGAAGGGTCCTTGAGGAAGGACCCAAAACCTGGTAAGCAGGCTGTCCCAGGCAGCCTTGGCGACGGAGCAGTCGACGACCAGTCATGGATGTGACGCCCCGTCACAAGGTTTCGTCGTGGGGGACTTGTTCAAGGGTGTAAAGGGGACCCTTTGAAAGCCTCTGAAGTTTGCAACGGATGGTCAGGATGGGCCGTTGCACCCGTGACGCCCCGTCACAAGCAGGTCGTCGCAAGCCTTGTCCCTGTGCGCAGATTTTTCTGCCAAGTCAGGGGTGAATTTGTAAATTCACCCCAGGTCTAAATAAGAGTTTGGACGGTTTTTTAAGGGATTTTTAGGTTATATTAAATGAGTTTTAAACCCTAGACCTAGACAAGACCCCCTCACTTCATCATTCAAACTCTATCTCTAAAAAGAAAACCCTCTCAAGTCACCATTGAAGCCAAGGCTCAAGGAGGGAAAGGAGGGATGCTTTGGACTTGTTTCTTCATCAAAATTAGTGGGTTTCCTTGTCTTAAAGGTATGGTATCCATTCTTGAATATCTTTTCATTCAAGAAGCCAATTTTCAAAATGGTTTTCAAAAGGGTTTCTAAACTCAATCTTCTTCTAACATTGATTTCTAGTATGGGTCTTCTTGTATTTAAGTTCTAATGGTTTAAATGTATTTATCTTGGTTTGAATTGATGATTTTGATGTTAAAAACTCCATGAAACTATTGTATATGCATACTTCAACTTTTGGCTTGAAAATGGGTTGTGTGGGCATGATTTGAGTAGGGTATGAACTTGGGTCTTCTTGTATTTGTCATTTTGGTGTAGCCACTGCCCTAAGGGCTTTAATATGGTGAAATATTGATAAATTGCTTATGGGTGATGATGGTTTGATTTGTTGATTAGTTGCTCTCATTGTATATTTCTTATTATGAACTGCTATTTGAGTGGTATGGTCCACCTTATGGGTGGCGGTGCTAATTGATGAACTTGATGTTACTTAGTATGTTTTAAGTATGTGATCTTGAAGGTCTAATATGTGAAATGAAGATATATGGGAAATGGGTCTTTTATTGTGTTTGATGTAGCTTGAAGTGCATGTTTGACCTAGTTTATGTCTAAATGAAGTGTATGATTATGAGAAGCATGTAGAGTGTGTAACTTCATGAATTAAGGTTAAAGTATGTGTAGAACTTGATGATAATGAAGCGATGCTTTTATGCAAGGTGTGCACATGTCCACACACACACTCTTTTAAGATTTTTATTATGCCAAGTTGAGTAAAAAGGGGAATCTTGAGGTGGACACACTTCGTGAGTTGAGATGTAGTGTCTAGTAGCAACCTGTCCATTCCTAGTGAGCTTTATAAGATAGACTATTATGTTGAGAAATCGGTGGGAGTTATGCCTAGTACCAAGAGGATATGAAGGGGAGGTGGATTGCACTTCGTGAGTTGAGATGTTGTAATCCAAAGTACCTCTTGAGATGAGTACTCCTCGTTAGTAAAGAGTGAGTTACTTAGTAGCAATCTCCCTATCCCTTAACTATGTGCCCGCATAGGTGTAGCTATTGGAAAATCCATGTAAACGCTAAGAAGCATGACCTTACACTAGGCAAGTAAGGATCCCTCATCCGATAGGGGTTAATATCGGGATTCCATGTCTACCTCTCATGGTCTTTGTCAGTTAAGCTAACTCTCACAAAAGAATTGATTTGGAACTAATTATCTTGTATATTGTTGAATTTGTGTATGTATGTCGTGAAGTACTCAATCCACATTAGTTACCGAGTAGGAGCATTGAGTGGGAGTAGTAGTATGGGATGATATTCTCACATTGCACTTGGTGTGACCTATACCTACTATGGGAGAAGAGTACCTTCATGAAATCCGTGTGAATGAGTACTATGGTGTAGTGTTATGGAGGATTATTGTGGAGTACTTGAGTAAATGGAATCCATTAGGAGTACTAAGTGGGAGTGGTAGTATGGGACTCTACTCTCACATTGCACTTGGTATGACCTATATTTCCATGAGTGTTTTGCATATCTTAGCCAAGGGCGTGGATTTGATTTCCAGCGAAGTAGGCCTAAGATTTGGTAGTTTTAAGGGTCGCTTTGGTGTGCTTTGAAGGGAGGTGCAATGAAAATCTCTTCTTAGCTCACCTTAGGGAGTCTTAGGATAACCTTGGGTTAGGGCAACTTCAAAGGAAAAGAGTTCATATGACTTGGACCGTGCCATTCACTGTAAGGTCTCCATTGTAAGAATCCATTATGTTCACTATGATGCTTTATTCAATTTTCATTGTAAGTTTAGTAAGTTCATTGAAATGTTCCTTTTGATTACTCTAAGTTTTGGTAAAGTTGCCATAAAGTGTTGATTGTCGATTCTTATGTTGGTTTGTTTCTAGATTCATGAATATTGCTTAAATTGCATGAAAAGTTATTTTTACTAAAATGTCCCTTTTTGTATGTTTTTGCATATGCCATACTTAGTACATTGTTGTACTAACCCCATACTTTTATATACCTTATGGGTATAGGTTGGAAGCCTTTTGGAGGATCGGAGTTGAAGCTTGGGAATTCTATCTCTCAAGAATTGGGTATGTCCTCATATATTCGAGGACATAGTTTTATGTTTCTTAGTTTCTTAATTAAGACTTAAAAATGTATTTACTTTTATTGTAAAGGGCCGTTTCCCTAAGATTCAAAGTTGTGTCTTTAAGTTGGCTTGTGACGATAAGATTTCCTAGTATTTATGAAAAGACTCCTATTATTATTATTATCGTGAAAAGTTTTAATTCCGCACTACTTTTCATGCTTTATGTTATGAATGCTAGTTAGAGGGCTTGTACGAGACCCCAAAGGGGTCAAGTACGCCCGGTCATGATTCGAAGGTTTCCTTAACTTTTAGGGGGTGCTTTCGGGTCGTGACAGACTTGGTATCAGAGCATAAGGTTTTGGGAAATAGTTTAAGGTCTAAAAGTCTCACAAGCCACATCTAGTAGTATCTTGGTCATTGGTGTGAGTCGCGACACATCCATGGACAAGAGGCTATAGGATGCTAGAAGTTTCACTTTCTTCTCTATTCTAGTATCGTGCCCTAGAGTTGAGTATATAAGGTGTCTTTTCTCAACCTCTTCTTTTTGTGTTTTTAGGACATGAATACGAGGAGATCGACCGCTAGAAGGGACGAGGGAGGTGTACCAAATGAGAGAGTCCTTCCCCGTGTTGACCAAGTTCCTATTGTTGGCTTAGGGGAGGAAAATGAAGAGGTTCCTCTTCAAGAACCTCAAGTGCCTCCGGAACCTCAAGGACCTCAAGTGCTTCCTATGCCTCAAGCTCCTTTTGTTGAGGGTGATATGACTAATGCGGAGTTGAGGGCCGCCCTAATGAACTTGACCCAACTCATGATGGCTCAAGCTCAAGTTGTCAACAATCACTTTGTGGGCCAAGCTAACCTAGGAGATAGGCCCCAAACAAATGCTAGTACTCCCGCTTCTAGGATTCGGGATTTTGATGAGGATGAACCCTCCTACTTTTCATGGAACTAAGGTGGATGAAGATCTACAGGGCTTCATAGATGAGGCTTTCAAGGTGGTAAATGCTATGGGTGTGACCCATAGGGAGAAAGCGGAATTGGCCGCTTACCAACTTAAGGATGTTGCTCAAGTGTGGTATGAGCAATGGAGGGGTGAGAGACCCTTAGAAAAATGACTGGTTGATTGGGAGGAATTCAAAGAGGCTTTCCTAGATAGAATCTTTCCTTTAGAGTGGAGGGAGAAGAAGATGGTAGAATTCATGAACCTCCGTCAAGGGGGAATGAGTGTGCAAGAGTACTCTCTCAAATTCACCCAACTCTCTAAGTATGCCCCAACCATGGTAGCCAACCCTACGGCTAGGCTGAACAAGTTTGTGTTGGGCGTGTCTAGCTTGGTGGAAAAAGAGTGTCGTACGGCAGGGCTTCTTAATGACATGGATATTTATTGGCTCGTGGTTTATGCGCAACAAATTGAGGAGTCCAAAATTAGGGAGATAAGGCAAGAGGGTAAGAGACCTAGGTCGGATGATTCTAGTCACCAAAGGCCTAAGAAGAGGTTTTATCCCCAAGATTCTTCTATGGGAAACAATAATAGGGCTCCAAATCAATCTTTTCAAGGTTTTGGTCATTCCTATGAAAGGGCTTGGTGCCCTACTTGTGGCAAGCAACATGGGGGTAAGTGTCTTGCCGGAACGGATGGTTGTTTTGCGTGTGGTAATAAAGGCCACAAGATGAGGGACTGCCCAAACCTTAAATCAAAGGGGAGAGATGTCAATCAAGCTTCCCTAGATCCTAATGCTTCCAAGAAGAACCCTTCCTATGGGATGGGGCTAGAAAGGATAGTTAATTCGGATTGATGGTTTTGGTAAGTCTCAACTCTTTGTTATTGTTGCTTTTGTGTTATGATATGAGTTTATATGGTTTTATAGTTCATATGATCATGTCATCTTGATAAATTTCTCAAAGAGTGGAATTTTGAAAGTTTTGTATGTTTGACAGTGTTACATCGAATGTTCTCTGTGAAAAATTTGCAATTTCAGAAAAAATTTGCCTTGCCTTAATTGAAGTTCACATATGTGCAAAATTGTTGTATATGAGCATGTTTAATGTTGGAGAAGGTAGTTCCTCCATAAAAGAAGTTTAAGGTTGAGTTTTGACTTTGTGAGTTTGGCAAAAGTTGTCTATGTTGATAAGTGTTGAAAGCGTGAAATGATGTTCCTTGCTAATTGATGCTTTGATTGTTGATGTTTTGATCATGATCTAAGTAAATTATATTATGCTAAGAGAGTCCTTGTTGTTCTTAAAAATTTAAGTGTCATTCGAGGAGAATGTTATTCCAAGTGGGGGAGAATATAACGCCCCAAAATGAACTAAGGTGACCTAGAGCATCATGATTGGTTCTTGAGTTGACATTAAGTTAAACTGAGTTATTTTAGTGTCCTTAGGCAGTGTGCAAAGTTTCGTGAAGTTTGGAGGTCAAACGACCAAGAATGTCCAAGGCATTCGAAAGATATGCCTTGAGTCGACCTTGTACGTCTAGACGAGTTTTGTAGAGTTTTATGTGTTAGTTTCGGATGAAATTCATGTGAGAGGTATTAAACTTATAGATGATCATATTTGTGGTGGAAACATCTGGGAAATTATCCCCAAGGACCGTCGAAGGGTCCTTGAGGAAGGACCCAAAACCTGGTAAGAAGGCTGTCCCAGGGAGCCTTGGCGACGGAGCAGTCGACGGCCAGTCATGGCTGTGACGCCCCGTTACAAGGTTCCGTCATGGGGGACTTGTTCAAGGGTGTATAGGGGACCCTTGTCAAGCCTCTAAAGTTTGCAACGGATGGTCAGGACGGGCCGTTTCACCCGTGACGCCCCGTCACAAGCAGGTCGTCGCAATTCACCCCACGTCTAAATAAGAGTTTGACGGTTTGCTATGGGATTTTTAGGTTATATTAAATGAGTTTTAAACCCTAGACCTAGACAAGACCCCCTCACTTCATCATTCAAACTCTCTCTCTAAAAAGAAAACCCTCTCAAGTCACCATTGAAGCCAAGGCTCAAGGAGGGAAAGGAGGGCTGCTTTGGACTTGTTTTTTCATCAAAATTAGTGGGTTTCCTTCTCTTAATGGTATGGTATCCATTCTTGAATATCTTATGAACTACTATTTGAGTGGTATGGTCCACCTTATGGGTGGCGGTGCTAATTGATGAACTTGATGTTACTTAGTATGTTTTGAGTATGTGATCTTGAAGGTCTAATATGTGAAATGAAGATAAATGGGAAATGGGTCTTGTATTGTGTTTGATGTAGCTTGAAGTGCATGTTTGACCTAGTTTATGTCTAAATGAAGTGTATGATTATGAGAATCATGTAGAGTGTGTAACTTGATGAATTAAGGTTAAAGTATGTGTAGAACTTGATGATAATGAAGCGATGCTTTTATGCAAGGTGTGCACATGTACACACACACACACTCTTTTAAGATTTTTATTATGCCAAGTTGAGCAAAAAGGGGAATCTTGAGGTGGACACACTTCGTGAGTTGAGATGTTGTGTCTTGTAGCAACCTCTCCATTCCTAGTGAGCTTTCTATGATAGACTATTATGTTGAGAAATCCGTGGGGAGTTATGCCTAGCACCGAGAGGATATGAAGGGGAGGTGGATTGCACTTCGTGAGTTGAGATGTTGTAATCCAAAGTACCTCTTGAGATGAGTACTCCTCGTTAGTAGAGAGTGAGTTACTTAGTAGTTCTCTCCCTATCCCTTAACTATGTGCCCGCATAGGTGTAGCTATTGGAAAATCCATGTAAACGCTAAGAAGCATGACCTTACACTAGGCAAGTAAGGATCCCTCATCCGATAGGGTTAATATCAGTATTCCATGTCTAGCTCTCATGGTCTTTGTCGGTTAAGCTAACACTCACAAAAGAATTGATTTGAAACTAATTATCTTGTATATTGTTGAATTTGTGTATGTATGTCGTGAAGTGCTCAATCCACATTAGTTACTGAGTAGGAGCATTGAGTGGGAGTAGTAGTATGGGATGCTATTCTCACATTGCACTTGGTGTGACCTATACCTACTATGGGAGAAGAGTACCTTCATGAAATCCGCGTGAATGAGTACTATGGTGTAGTGTTATGGAGGATTATTGTGGAGTACTTGAGTAAATGGAATCCATTAGGAGTACTAAGTGGGAGTGGTAGTATGGGATGCTACTCTCACATTGCACTTTGTATGACCTATATTTCCATGAGTGTTTTGCATATGTTAGCCAAGGGCGTGGATTTGATTTCTAGCGAAGTAAGCCTAATTTTTGGTAGTTTTAAGGGTCGCTTTGGTGAGCTTTGAAGGGAGGTGTAATGAAAATCCCTTCTTAGCTCACCTTATGGAGTCTTAGGATAACCTTGGTTAGGGCAACTTCAAAGGAAAAGAGTTCATATGACTTGGACCGTGCCATTCACTGTAAGGTCTCCATTGTAAGAATCCATTATGTTCCTTGTGATGCTTTATTCAATTTTCATTGTAAGTTTAGTAAGTTCATTGAAATGTTCCTTTTGATTTCTCTAAGTTTTGGTAAAGTTTCCATAAAGTGTTGATTGTCGATTCTTATGTTGGTTTGTTTCTAGATTCATGAATATTGCTTTAATTGCATGAAAAGTTTTTGTATGTTTTTGCATATGCCATACTTAGTACATTGTTGTACTAACCCCATACTTTTATATACCTTATGAGTATAGGTTGGAAGCCTTTTGGAGGATCGGAGTTGAAGCTTGGGAATTCTATCTCTCAAGAATTGGGTATGTCCTCATATATTCGAGGACATACTTTTATGTTTCTTAGTTTCTTAATTAAGACTTAAAAATGTATTTACTTTTATTGTAAAGGGCCGTGTCCCTAAGATTCCAAGTTGTGTCTTTAAGTTGGCTTGTGACGATAAGATTTCCTAGTATTTATGAAAAGACTCCTATTATTATTATTATCGTGAAAAGTTTTAATTCTGCACTACTTTTCATGCTTTATGTTATGAATGCTAGTTAGAGGGCTTGTACGAGACCCCAAAGGGTCAAGTACGCCTGGTCATGATTCGAAGGTTTCCCTAACTTTTAGGGGGTGATTTCGGGTCGTGACATTCATATTACACTTAAGACTCCTAACTTGTACTATTCATTCATTCACATAGGGGTACATGGGTAAAAGATTATTAACCATTTTAACACATAAATTGAAGCACCTATACTTTACCCTAACATGGATATATACATGCTTATACAATAGCCATACAACTTAGATCACAACTAGAATAGAAAAGTAGGCATAAACTTCTCATAGTATCATCATGAGCACATGTTCATAAGTTCATCAATTTGCCTTCAAGGCCATGGTCAACAAATATATAATGACAATAAAGTAAACACCGCCACTATAAGTGGACCATACCACACAATGCCATACAAGGCTTCATCAACATTACTATAATGTAAGTAGGAGAGATAAGCATTCTTACAAATTTCTTACCCTTCGGTCATCATTTACCAATACACTTTGTTTATCAACAATTCATAAATAGGGCAGTAGCTAAAGACAATATAACCTACATGAAATCCTACTACAATTGCCATAACGACTAGATTACAGTGAACATTCTACTTTATACATCAATGGAAAAGAGAAGAATCATTGACTAATCGACATTGATCAACATAAATCACTTATTTATAATTCATCAATAATATCTAATTAAGACAGTAGACACAACCATCCCTACACAATCGAATTCCACATTAGATCATTAAGAAGCCAATGTTACAGTGAATTTTGTAAAACTAAGCCAAACATGTTCAAATCTTCATACATTGAGCCTCATGGATCCATTACATACAAATCAACAGTAATTCACATAAAAAACATTAGATATAGGTGATTCAACGTAAGAACATCACAATTCAATTGATAACAAGTCATGATCACAACGCCCATGCAAGGGCTAAATCGATTTGAGGAAGGAGTATGGGTTCATCATGCAATTGGAGTAAAATAACATTAAAACCACTGTATTAACTTCAATTAATCATGATTCAATCGTTCAAAACCTTTTTAGAAAGAACCCATGGCAGATTGAAGAAGACATTGTTTGATCATATTTTTCTACTTTGAAATCTTTCAGAATGGCTTTCTTGATGAAAATATAACTAGAGATAAAGATCACCATACCTTAATATTAATGAAGAACTCTAAAAATTGATAAATCACCCATAGAAATCTAATCTCCAAGCAGTTCTTGAGCTTCACCAACAATGGTGGTTTTAGAGAGAACATTTTTGGAGGGAAGGCATCAATCGTGTGAGGGGATTTGAGAATAGGGTGATCACGTTTTTGATGACTTATATACACCAAAAAGTATCTAAATAAACCTATTAGAGTCAGGTTAGGACGTGGGTGAATTTAACATTCACCCCTTTATTTAAATTAGACGCTGCTGCCAGTTGCAGGCCACCATCGATGGAGGCACTGACGGGGCGTTGGTCTGTCAACGGACCGTGCCTAGCTTCCGTTGGCTGGTACTTAGACAAATTCTTTTCTTTAGACCTGCCCAAGTCAAGTGCCAGTCGAAGAGACCTGGCCAACGGTCCGTTGGAAGACCAACTGGCCGTCGTTGGGTCCGTCAATGGACAATGCCAAGGCAGTGTCTCGACCAGGCTTGGGTCCTTCTTGTGGGCCCTTTTGCGCGTCCCTTTAGAGGTCATACCCAAAAGTTTCCAATGTAAATACAACCCTTAAAAAGTTTTAGACATTCCACAAAAGTTGCACCCAAAACAACCACCTGTAACTCGTCCAAATAGGCCTAGCCCCATCAAGACATATGTTGAACGTCTTAAGGGCTATCTTTCGAACGCCTTGGACGTTCTTGGTCGTTTGACCTCCAAACTTCACGAAACTTCATATACTATCATTTTACATCAATATAAATCATTTTAATACTTAATAAGATCATGAATCACACATAATCACATAGAACCACATACGAGGCATTTAGGTGACTTAGTCGTCGAACTATTCGGTCGACCCTTGACGTTTAACTTCCAAATCACCTCAAACTTTATAAACTTCCTATAAACCATATTATAAGTCATTTTAGGACCTTTGAAAATTAATATAAATATGTTAGGCTCTAGACACCCTATCTCATTTTGGGGTCTTACAATATCCCCCACTTGGGAACATTCGTCCTCGAATGACACTTACAACACTTTAACCACAACAAGGACTTCAAAGAATCATAGAACAGTTAATCATATTCATAACATCATAACATAGAAATTAATTCACCAAGATTTAAAAGGAACACCACTTCACACACTTTAGTACTAAATGCACACAAGCAAACAAAACTTCAATTCACTCACCCCTTAATGCATTAATCAAAAAGGCTCTTATCATGTTTATAGGAGGAACATACTTCTCCTAATCATAACATGGTCATTATAATCCATATTATTAAGAGTTTATCATGAATGGCCACACATAGGCAGATTAAAACAATACTCAAAACAAGTAGGCACTCATACTTCAATGCACATAGACTTGAGTTAATTGCATCAACAAAGATCTTCATTAGTTAGACCTAGTGCAATGAAGGTCATTATCAACCATACTATGCTTAGTGGTGTACATGGAGGAATGTTCTTCTCCTCAACAAACCTACACGTATTATGAGTTCACACCTAAGCAAGGTACAAGGTCAATTTACTCTAAAAATGAGAGATTTACACTTTTTAAATCAAGACATGCTCATGTTTCCTTCCTAGTGAAGTCCAAATGGTAAGTCACACCAAATACAACACAAAAAATAGGAAGCCACTTTACAAAATTTCAAATTCTAACGTAGCACTAGCCTTTACAGTAAGCCTCATTTGGGAAAAACAATACAAATTATAGGACACATGAACAACTAGCTAAACATGCTTTCATTCTTCAAAAGTGAGCCTACAATCATGCTTCCCAAACCAGAGACTCCACATATTTCATTTTAAAGAGACTCTACTTTTCATTATAAGGCTAAACCTTACATATCACAAGTGACTAAAACCAAGTTTCTTATCTTATCTCATGAAGTCAAATGTACCATTAGCATGTTAGGATGTACAATACTCATGAGAAAACCTTTATTCAATCAAAATTTCCATTCATGCACTTTGGAATCTTAAAAATACCCTTAAGGTAATGTCAATCAATACATACCAAACATATCAAGTTCATGCCATTCATACTTTATGCAAGACTATATTCATGAACAAGCTTATTAAGAATTCATTAGTTTCAAGTTCAAGTAAAAATAGAAGGACAAGGTAGAAAATATCTACAACCTTACCATTTCATCACCATCCCCCACTTAGGGTAAACCCAATTAAGAGCAACATAACCCATCTTAGAAGGATCTTAACTGAACAACCTTTATTTTTCATCACTTAAAAGTGATTACAACTTTAGAAGGATTTACAGTAAGTTAACATAGGAACACCAAGGTACTCTAAGCCTTATCACCTAGACAATTTATCCACAATTATCAAGTTAGGTCATCTCATTCAATCACATAAGGTGTTCATAAAATACATTATACACCAAGGACATATCTCATTAGGGGAAGACAACAAGGAGACTCACAACACAATAAGAAGTTAGAAATAAATCTACGACTCATCATGCCATAAGACTCTCTTTCTTCATTCCAGATAGCAGAACTCCTTTTCACATTCATTATCATGTTAATATGATTCTATTCTATACAAATTTGGAAAAGCATGACAATATGAGATACAGAACTTTACCAAGACAAGTATACTATCACCACACCTAGGATCAAGTCTATATAAAGGACTCCAATCAATACTAGGCAACTTATCAAGGACCACATGTATACAAAAGGAAACATTAACATATATCCTAGCATATTAGGTGATATCACTAGCTAGATCCTATGTGGCAAGCATATTTTATTGAATTAAGAGTTAGGTGTCCCTTTTCATACCATGTGGTAATTGGGCCTCTTCTCATGGGAATCCCTCGGATGACACATCCCAAAATAAAAGGGAAGTTAACATCACATGGGCAACTCTATAGTGAAACTTTCCTCCTCATGAAAAGTCATAACCTCCCATTGTCAAGTTCACTCGGTGCTAATCTAAGTTCCCTTTATTGAAAAGCCTTTAATTATATTTTCATAAAACATAGTCTTAAGATTTTCATTCCTTATATGCTTATAGCATATTCAAGCACCTCTCTAGTTATAGAGTATTCTTGGGCACCCCTATCAAGGACCCTCTCATTCACTAGATCATCTTCCATGTGTGTGTGTATACATATATGTGAGCAAACCCTTCACATAACACATTAAGAACACACATGACCATACATTCATATTTATGCATATAGAAACCAAACCTAGGAACTATCCTATCAAGGTACACATGTGCAATGCATAGACAAGGTCCCATACCCTTGCCCATACTAGTACACCTATCAAGTCATCCTATTTAAGGAAACACATATCATACTTTCATAAACGTCATCTTAACATGCATTGTAGTAGACACTTAGTGAATATGAGAGCTACCTTTCATTAGACACTATGAACCTTAACTACCTATAAGCATGCATAAAGTGTGAGTGTGTGTACATTGGTCACATGATCACATAATAGCTATCAAAACACATTGAGGCAGTAACCCTCTTAAATAATAATACTTCATCAAGCATAGACCACACAACACACAATAACATAGGAGACAAGTAACTTCATATTACACTTAAGACTCCAAACTTGTACTATTCATGCATTCACATAGGGGTACATTGGTAAGGGATTATAAACCATTTTAACACATAAATGGCAGCACCTATACTTTACCCTAACATGGATATATACATGCTTATACAATAGCCATACAACTTAGATCACAACTAGAATAGGAAAGTAGGCATAAACTTCTCATAGTATCATCATGAGCACATGTTCATAAGTTCATCAATTTGCCTACAAGTCCATAGTCAACACATATATAAGGACAATAAAGTAAACACCGCCACCATAAGTGGACCATACCACACAATGCCATACAAGGATTCATCAACATTACTATAAAGAAAGTAGGAGAGATAAGCATTATTACCAATTTCTTACCCTTTGGTCATCATTGACAAATACACCTTGTTTATCAACTTCATAAATAGGGCAGTAGCTAAAGACAATATAACCTACACGAAATCCTACTACCATTGCCATAACGACTAGATCAGAGTGAACATTCTACTTTAGACATCAATGGAAAAGAGAAGAATCATAGACTAATCGACATTGATCAACATAAATCAACTTATTTATAATTCATCAATAATATCTAATCAAGGCAGTAGACACAACCATCCCTAGACAATCGAATTCCACATTAGATCATTAAGAAGCCAATGTTACAGTGAATTTTGTAAAACTAAGCCAAACATGTTCAAATCTTCATACATTGATACTCATGGATCCATTGCATACAAATCAACATTTATTAACGTAAACAACAGTAGATATAGGTGATTCAACGTAAGAACATCACAATTCAATCGATAAACAGTCATGATCACAATGCCCATGCAAGGGCTAAATCGATTTGAGGAAGGAGCATGGGTTCATCATGCAATTGGAGTAAAATCACGTTAAAACCACAGTATTAACTTCAATTAATCATGATTCAATCGTTATAAACATTTTTAGAAAGAACCCATGACAGATTGAAGAAGACATTGTTTGATCATATTTTTCTTCTTTGAAATCTTTCAGAATGGCTCTCTTGATAAAAAGATAACTAGAGATGAAGATCACCATACCTTAATCTTCATGAAGAAATCTAAAACTTGATGAATCACCCATAGAAATCTAATCTCCAAGCAGTTCTTGAGCTTCACAAACAATGGTGGATTTAGAGAGAACATTTTTGGAGGGAAGGCTTCAATCGTGTGAGAGGATTTGAGAATAGGGTTATCAAGTTTTCGATGACTTATATACACCCAAAAGTAGATAAATAAACCTATTATAGTCAGTTTAGGACGTGAAGTGAATTTCCCATTCACCCCTTTAATTAAAACAGACGCTACTGCCAGTTGCAGGCCACAATCGACGGAGGCACTAACGGGGCATTGGTCTGTCAACGGACCGTGCCTAGTTTCCGTCGGCTGTTACTTAGCAAAATTCTTGGCTTGATACCTGACCAAGGCAAGTTACAGTCGACGAGACCTGGCCAACTGGCCGTTGGTAGACCAACTGGCCGTCGTTGGGTACGTCAATGGACACTGCCAAGGCAGTGTCTCGACCAGCTTTGGGTCCTTCTTGTGGGCCCTTTTGCGCGTCCCTTTAGAGGTCGTACCCAAAAGTTTCCAATGTAAATACAACCCTTAACAAGTGTTATATATTTCACAAATGTTTCACCCAAAACAACCAGCTGTAACTCGTCCAAATAGGCCTAGCCCCATCAAGACATACGTTGAACGTCTTAAGGGCTATCTTTCGAACACCTTGGACGTTCTTGCTCGTTTGAACTCCAAACTTCACAAAACTTCATATACTATAATTTTACATCATTATAAAACATTTTAAGACTTCATAAGCTCATGTATCACATATAATTACATATAACCACATACGAGGCATTCAGGTGACTTAGTCGTCGATCGTTTTGGTCGACCCTTGACGTTTGACTTCCAAATCATCTCAAACATTATACACTGACTATAACCAAATTATAAGTGATTTTATGACCTTATAAAATTAAGACAAACATGTTAGGATCTAGACACCCTATCACATTTTGGGGTCTTACAACCTCACAATTATAATCAAGACATTTCAATTCAACAGCATACCATCCTATCAATAGTAATACAAGACATACTCCAATGCAACATCATGATTTAATCACAATTAACCACAATTTGAAGTAAAGGATAGGTATCATAAGACTTACCAAGTCTCCTTCATAGTTCATCATCAAGGTCTTACCAAAACCCCTCAATTTAACCCAATTAGGGTATACATCATTATAAGTCAATAACCAATATGATCAGAAGGCTAGAAGAATCACTACATCACAATTAAATAATAAATCATAGCTTAAGACAAGATACTTAGGTCAATTCACAATATACCTCATAACTTAGATCATCTTCTCAAGAACTAGCATGAAAGACTACAAATCACCCTAATTCATTCATGGTTAGTGTAAAAACATCATCTAGTAGTAATTCAACCAATAACTAAGTCAATTGAACCAATATAACCTAAATAATATCAAGATCATAACCTAGGTTTAAGGGTGTAACAACCCGAAAATGACTATGCTAAGTAAGGCCTAAACGTACCTAGAATGCCTAGATTAGACCGGGTTCACACGGATTGATGCGCGTGGAACAAGACCTCTGAACCTATGCACCAGCCAAGCCAACCAACTTGGTCAGTTATTTGAGCTAGGCAGAGTTGGTTCCAGCCATGTAGTGTACCCGAATACTAGGATTCACCCGGATGAGTCTTAACCGGACTTAGAGGGTTAGTCCTATGTTTTAAGGGTTCTAGTGGTATAAAGGTAATTTTGGGGCTAGGGGTAGTATAGTAATTACCCAAGGATGATATGTAATCAATTAAATAAAGATATTAATTAGTTAAAATAAGTCAAATCTCCGTGATCAAACCCGAAATTGACCTTACCTCCACAATCGGGTTCGCGCCGAGTTGGAGGCATAAGGGGGCATGAATTAATTGATTTAAAATTAATTTAAAATAAGAAGGGTCATTATAATAACTTAATATATATTTTATAATCTGATTTTTACCATTTTAATTGTGTTGAATAAGTCAACAACAATTCCCACAAAAGGGGCGCATGACTCCCACTAGGAGTGTGCTTCTTGCCCACTCTTAATTCTTTAATTTACTCCTAAAAACGTTTTTAGCCTTATACCACACTTCAAAAATAGAATGTAAATGTAAAACTAACTATTATAAAAGTGTTCTTGGCTGGATCCATCAAAACACAAAAGGGATAATTCGTACGCCTAAATGTTTTAAGTAAAGAACTTCACTTGCAAACAAGAATCAAAGCTCGGAAGAAAGGTTTGTATGTGGGGTGGGGCGTGTGGTTGTGTATGGTCGTCAAGGCTGAAAAGGTATGGGTTTTCTTCTCTGTTGGTTCCTTTACCAAGAGTCCCCTAAGGTTCAGTTTAAATCCAATCGAAAAACTAAGGTTGTCCCCCGTTGCATGCCCCTGTCATTAGATCCTATGAACGAATTGATGGATGCGTTGGTATGACTTCTGGTAGATGATTTTTGGAATGATTGTGGTTGTGTGTAATGAATGTTACGGGATGTTTATTATTTGTTATGTATGTCCGAATGTTTAATGTCATATGTGCACAAAACATGCTATTTTCCGTAATTGTATTGTTACTGTTAACTTGAAGAAAATGGTGAATCATGTGTTATGCAATGTTGTGTTTTTAACATGCAAAATAAATCGTGATGTTCATGAATAAGAAAGTGAAAGTAAAGTCCTTAATGAATTGGTCAAAAGTATATGTAAAACTATGAGTTAAACACCTAGGCTAAATGTAAGAAAGTGAATTAAAACTTTATGTTAAATGAATATGGTTTCGGCTAATCACTAATATATATGAAGAGGAATAGTGTTGCAATTTAGAGTGAATCTGGAAATTCTTAAGGTCCTAATACTAAGAGGTTAAGCCTTAAAATAAAATAAAAGAAAATAGGGTGAGAGAGGGGATTCAAACTTGGGCAGGTTGAAAGAAGCTTGGAATTAAAAGAAAAAGAAAATAGTGAGGGAAGGGGGATTAGAACATGGCTTCTTGGCCAAGGGTGTGAGATACATAAATCTCACACCAAAATAAAGTAATAAAAAAATGAGGCCACTGGGATTCGTTCCCAGATCATCTTGGACGAATTTAGGAAGACATTTAGCACTCTAAATAATTAAAAATAATGTGCTGCCCAAGAGATTTGAACATGGGTCCTCTTGGCCGAATTTATGGAGACACTTAACACTTTAAATAATTAAAAATAAAATGCTGCCCAAGGGATTCGAACAATGGTCCTCTTGGACGAAATTGGGAGACACATAAGTCTCACATATAATGAAATAAAATGCAGCCACTAGGGATTGAACTTGGGTCCCTTGGCTGCATGTGTAAAATGCATAAGTCTTACACAACATATACTTAGATGGTCATGAAAAACTTATTCAATTATGAGTAACCCGTATTGGGTTAGAACATGAGTTAATGGTAAGATTATTAAATGAACATTCACGTAATGAGGTGAGTAATTATATTATACTATGATACTAATGAAAACAGTGACAACATGATAAGAGGCTAAGATGAATGGTGAGACAAGTTTCAACCAAGCCTATGTAAATGTTACCAAACGTACTCACTTATGGGAGTGTAGAATGATGTAGGAGTCAAGTCTCAAGCATATTCCAAAAGAAAGTGTTAAGAATGAATTCATAGTTAATATGTAAAGAAAAGAGTGACTACATGATGATATGCTAGTTCAAGTGAGAAAAACTGCATCTACGCCTAAAAATCAATGTCACTAAATGCAATTTCTAAGAGAGCATATGTATGTTAACCGATGAACAAATAATGAAAGGTGAGTAAAGATGAAATGAGAAGATGTTAAGAAAGAACAGGGTGGTACCACAATATGAGGCTAGTGCAAGTGAGACAAGCTGTACCTACACCAATATAAGGTTACCAAAAGTACTCAACTAAGAGAGTGTTGAATATTAAGAGACAAGTCTCAATCACACTCTATATGTAACTGTAAGGACAATTCACACTTAATACGTAAAGAAGAGATGAGAAATCATCTAATGAGCTATGACTACTTCATGCTAGAAGCAAGCTTCGATGATGTATGAGTTGAATATAAAAAGGAACTTTAAACGGAGCACCGATAGGCTAGTTATGAGTGGTGATGCCTTCTTTTGGGAAGGGCGAAGGTACACATAAATCTCAAGAGATGAGACTGTCCACCAAGGTGGGTATGGGTCTCACTAAATCTCCTAGTCTTTGAACTATGCTGCCAACATAGGGAACTAGTTTGGTTCAAACCCATGAAGCTAGAATGATTTGGTTTCACCTTGGCCAGTGACTCCACCTCTTTTCGGTGTGGGGAAGACATTGGATTTCATGATCTCACATGATCTATGTCGGTTAAAGTTGAAGTTCCTCATAGTATGAAAGATAATGAAATGAACGATACCGAATGTGTTTGTGCAAGACAATCAGGAGGTGTGACCGGACTCAAGTATAGACATTAGGTCATTCTTGGTCATTGCACTTCATGATCTCGATGAGAGTCTTAAACTTCATCCTAGGTATAACTGGTGTTCACACCAGCCTATGAATGAATGAATGAAATGAATAATGTGAAGTACTAATGAACGAATGAAGCAGGCTCTGTGTTTGCTAAAGGAGACCCTCAGATTGAGATCAAATATGTTGGGCCCTCACTTGAGATATCTTAATGCTACATCCATGATTCCAAGATCTCATGGAAATGAAATGTATACTATATGAAACATGAAATGTATATTATGTGAACCTATGTGTGTATGATGTGTGACATATTCATGGCATGACCTTCCTATCACGAAATATTCAAAGTTAAGAGACTTGACCTTCTAAGAAAGCATGTTGATTAGGAAGAGCCATCCTTGTTCATGCATTACCGTTATGTGTTGTTGCATGTACCCATACTTAGTACAAGTGTGAACTTATTCCACACAATATTACTATTTTACGTGCAGGCTCAGGTGGACGTTGAGGGTATCATTGTAGTTGTTCGGACTCAGAGATTTCACCCGGACATGGTAGGTCCTCATGCATTCGAGGATGCCTGCCTTTATATTTCTTGCTTAGTAGTAGGCTTGAACTAGTGGGGTAGGTTCCACTAGTGTTTCTTTCCTATTTTATCCAGACGCTTGTAATGATTCCGTTTTGGCAAGTATTACTTATGACATGAGATTCCATTTCTTTCTAGTTGCATAATCTTATAATTAGATGGTTGATGTATGAGCAATGAACCTTCTTACAAATATGTGTTTATATGAAGTCTATGTATACTTCAACTATAAACAAAAAGTTTTAAATTTTCCGCTAAAATTAACCGTATGAATGTGATGAATGCAAGAAGAGGCTTGTCTGCGACCTCTGAGAGGTCAACGACGCCGGTTGCAATTCGGATTCCAGAATCCGGGTCGTGACAAAGGGGTAAAGGTAATCTTCTACAAACTAGACAAAACCATCAAGATATATCATAATTAGGTTATAATACATGTTAATCTGTTCATAATATCCAATAGAAATCATAAACAATTCAATTCATAACTTCAATTTCGAGATTGAATGAAACTCACTTGAAAACTCAACTTTGGAAATCAATTTGATGGAACCCTTTGAGAAAATAGGTCTCAAAGGTGAATTCGATCCCATACCTTGTTAATTGATGAAGATTGATGAAGAAAATTGACCCTTTGCAGCCCTTAAAACCTCCCCTAGCTTGGTCTTCAATGGTGTTCTTCACTAGAGAGAGAAAGAATAGAGAAGGAACAGAGTTTTGGGTTTGTGAGGATTTTATATAGGAGGTTAACTCACTTAATTAGTCTTAATTAGGATAGGACTTTATATAGGGGGTAAACTCACTTAATTAGTCTTTCCCTAACCCCTAATTAACTTCCTACCTAAGTCAACTAATTAAAAAGAACAAGTCAAAACGTGCATCAAAACAGAGACCCCATAGACGAGACCACGATCGACGGACCGTTGGTCCATTGACGGCCAGTCCCTCCTTCCTTGTTGTACATCCGTAGGTAAGTTCAGAGACTATGCAAAATGACCCCTCCAGGATTTTTGCAAAGAGACCATCGATGGTGGCATCGACGCCCCGTCGATTCACCAATGGCCCGTCTGTTGCATCCGTTGGTGACACTGTCTTTTGACAGCTTTTGCTCACTCTTGCAAAGGTCCTCCTCAAGGGCCATTGATTTGTCCTTGGGGAGTCGTACCCGGACGTTTTGACCATTTAATTAACTTAAACACATGTTAGACACCCTTCCACCAATTTTCATCATTTTCTGACTTCTAAAAGCTAATCAAATAGACTAAGGCACGCTAATACCTCCTTCCACTAGCTTCCAGACATCATGGACGTTCTTGGATGTTTTGGTTTCTAGACTTCATAAATGACTTATAATCATTATAACGGACCTTAAAATAGTGTCCCCGAAGTGTTACATTATCCCTCCCTTAGAAACATTCGTCCCCGAATGACACTAAAAATCTTTAGAAGAAAGGAATAGACTCAAGATTAGCAGCCCAACAAACAAGAAGACATAAAAACATCAACCTTATCATTTACACAAGGCAATTCAAAACTTCAATTACCACACATAAGGCTTAACCTTACATTTTGAGGAATATCCTTCTCACAACAACAAGAGCTCAACATAGCATTTATGAGTCAATTATGCCAAAGTTCAACTTACCAACATGCTACATGTCATTTCATAAAGACTCACCATATCAAAATGCACAACATGACTCAAACAAGCAAAATTGCAATTTTTTCAAGTCAAAATGCACATTCATTATAATGACATCAAAAATGCACCTTTAGCAAAACTTCACTAAAAATCAAAGTAACTTCAATTTTAGTCAGTATTTTAATTATTAGTAAGAACTACTAACCTTAGTTATCAAATAGATAAGGCTAAAGGGACTTCATGTCGGCCTCGGCCTCCCATGTTGCACCCTCAACTAGGTGATTCTTCCATAACACCTTTACGGAAGCCACTTCTTTATTCCTCAATTTCATTACTTGCCTATCAAGGATTTGAACCGGAACTTCCTCATAAGAGAGGTTATCCTTCACACCAAGACCCTCAATAGGAACAATAGACTCGAGATCACCGATACACTTCTTAAGCATGGAAACATGGAAAATCGGATAAACTGAAGCCAATTCACTAGGAAGTTTCAATTCATGGCAACCTTCCAACACTTTGCAATATTTCATAGGGACCCACATAACGAGGACTAAACTTCCCTTTCTTGCCAAATATAACCACCTCTTTCATAGGCAAAATTTTCAAATACACTTTATCACCTTGTTCAAACTCCAAATCCCTTCTCCTATGATCGGCATAAGACTTTTGCCGACTATAGGCCATTCGCAAGCGACTTATTTTAATATGAACTTTCTCCAAAGTCTTATAAATCAAATCGGGACCAAGAAGCGAAGGCTCACCCACTTCAAACCATCCAATAGGAGACCTACACATCCTACTATACAAGGCTTCATAAGGAGCCATGGATATGTATGAATGAAAACTATTATTATAAGCAAACTCCACCAAAGGCAAGTGGTTATACCAATTTCCATTGAAATCAATAATCAAGCCCTAAGAATATCCTCAAGGGTTTGAATAGTGCACTCCGCTTGACCATCCATTTAGGGATGAAAAGCGGTGCTTATCTTCACCTTAGTACCCAACCCTTCTTGGAATGACCTCCAAAACCTAGATGTGAATTGTGCACCCCTATCTTATATGATGGATAACGGAATGCCATGGCGACACACAATCTCATCTATGAAGATCCTTGCATAATCTTTTGCCGAATAAGTAGACTTAACGGGAATAAAATTAGCGGACTTGGTCAACCTATCCATAATCACCCATATAGGGTCATATTTCTTTTGAGTCCGAGGCAAAGCCACTACAAAATCCATATTGATGCCTTCCCACTTCCAAGTAGGAACTTTGATTTCTTGTAGTAAGCCACCGACTTTTAATGTTCGGCTTTCACTTGTTGGCATTTTGGACACTTAGCGACAAATTCCGCTATGTCCTTCTTCAAACCTTCCCAACAAAATACTTCCCTAAGGTCATGGTACATCTTCGTTGAACCCGGATGAATGGAGTAACGGGACCCATGATCTTCTTCAAGAATCCGGCTCCTCAAACCATCTATATTGGGAAAATATAAACTTTCTTGGTACCTCAAGACACAATTGCTCCTAAAGAGAATGACTCATTGAGTTTACCAAGAATCGATTCCTTTAAATCCATCAATGATTGACCAAGGTGTTGTTTTGACTTCACCTCAATTACCAATGATGACTCGGAGTTATGATGGACCATGAAGCCACCATTTGGAGAATCTTCAAACCTCACACCCAATATAGCCAACCTATGAACATCTCTAACTAGGTATATCTTGGATTTATCTATGTGAGACATACTACCAATGTTCATACAACTTAGAGCATCCGCAACCACATTGGCCATGCTGGGCTGATAGAGAACACTCATATCGTAATCTTTCAACAATTCTAACTTGTTCCTTTGTCAAAGATTTAAATCCTTTTGAGTGAATATGTATTGAAGACCTTTATTGTCCGTTTACACATCCACATTGACCCTATACAAGTAATGCCTCCAAATCATTAGAACAAATACCACCGGCGCTAATTCAAGGTCATGAGTTAGATAATTTTCTCATGCACCTTGAGTTGCCCATAGGCATAGGCTATAACCTTCCCATGTTGCATGAGAACACACCCCAACACAACTCGGAATGCATCACAATATACTACAAAACCCTTTGTACCTTCCGGTAGGGTCAATATCGGAGCAGAAGTAGGACTCTCCTTCAACATTTGGAAGCTCTTTTCACATGCCTCCGACCATTCAAATTTCTTACTCTTTTGTGTCAAAGTAGTCAAGTGAGATACAATGGACGCAAAACTATCCACAAACCTCCGATAATAACCCGCTAGATCCAACAAACTCCTAATGTTGGTTGGAGTCAATGGTATAGGCCAATTCTTGACCGCCTCGGTTTTCCTTGTATCAACCTCAACTCCCTCACTAGAGATGATATGACCAAGAAACTCCACCAACGTCAACAAAAACTCATATTTGCTATACTTGGCAAATAATTGATTCTCCATAAGCACTTGTAACACCACTCTCAAGTGGTGCATATGTTCACCCAAAATTTTGAAATGTACCAAGATGTCGTCAATGAAAAAAATGATAAATGAATCTAGGAAACTTTGAAACACTCTATTCATAAGATCCATAAACGTCGCCGGGGCATTCGTGAGACCAAAGGACATTACTAAGAACTCATAGTGACCATATCTTGTCTGAAATGCAGTCTTTGGTATATCCTCACCTCTCACCCTAAGTTGGTGATACCCCAATCTCAAGTCAATATTCGAAAAGTAGCTTGCCCCTTGGAGTTGATCAAACAAGTCGTCAATACGAGGGACAGGATACTTGTTCTTAATAGTGACTTTGTTGAGTTTGCAGTAATCAATTCACATTCTAAGGGACCCATCCTTATTCTTTACAAACAAAACTGGAGCACCCCATGGAGAAATACTAGGTCTAATAAATCATTTGTCTAGTAAATCCTTGAGTTGAGCCTTCAACTCTTTCAATTCGGCCGAAGCCATCCGATAAGGAGGAATTGAAATGGGATTTGTAATCTGTAACAAGTCGATACCAAAATCAATTTCTTGCTAGGGAGGAATATTGGGAAGATCATTAGGAAAGACCTCCTGAAATTCCCTCGCTACGGGGACCGACTCAATGGGAGGAATTTCAGAGTCTAGATCTTGGACTCCTACTATATGGTATAAACACCCTTTAGATATCATTTTGCATGCTTTCAAAAAAAAAGATGATACGACCTCTAGGAATAGAATCTCCCCCCTTCACGCTAAAACGGGCTCATTTGGAAAGTTAAACTTCACCACCCTCGTTCTACAATGAATAAAGGCAAAGCAAGCATGCAACCAATCCATACCTAAAATGACATCAAAATCTAGAATATCTAGTTCTACTAGTTCAACATAAGAAACTCTATTGGGAAACATTATAGGACAATTTCTATACACCATTTTTGCAACAACCGACTCACCCACCGGGGAAGACACTATAAAAGGTTCATGCAAAATATCAGGCAAAATGTCAAACTTTTTAGCTACTAGAGGAGTAATAAATGATAAGGTAGCACCGTGATAAATTAAGGCATATACATCAATAGAGAATACTTTCAACATACCGGTTACCACGACGGTAGAAGTCTCTTGCTCACCCCTAGAGCGGAGAACATAGAAGCGGTTCTTCTTTGGAGCCTCATTTGAACCACTTGCTTGAGATTGACCACTACCCTTGTCTTTACCCCTTACATTATGGAAATACCTAACCTTGTGCCCACTTTTACCACAACCAAAAGAATTATCCATTTCCTTAAGACAATAACCATAATGCTTCTTGCCACACTTTTCACAAGTTGGCTTCTCGGTTGGTGAACTAGTACCCTTTCCATTTTTAGGCTAAGGATTAGACACCATATCATCCCTAGCCTTAGGAAACTTAGAAGGAACTTTATTAGACACCCTCTTCTTAAACCTAGGCTTGTCTTGTATCTCAAGCCATCCCTTTGAAGAACCTCCATCAAATGATCTTGCCCTTTTGGCATCTCTACTCTTCCTCTTAGACCTTGCCTCTTTTACATGTTTGGCATGAACCATAAGATGAGAAATCTTCATGTTGTCATGTAGCATAACTAAATGACACTCCTCTTGCAAATCATCCGACACCCTGTCACAAAATTGCTCATTTCATCTCTTGGATCGGAAACCAAAGGATGAGCATATTTTGACAATTTATTGAATTTCAAGGAGTATTCATGAACACTCATACCTCCTTGGCGAAGTTTGATGAACTCCACCACTTTGGCTTCCTATTCTCCCTAGGAAAGAAATGATCTAGAAAAGCCTTCTTGAACACTTCCCAAGACACGGGTCCACCTCTTAAAAGCCTATTGTCCCTTCATTGGACGTACCATGCTTGAGCCACATCCTTGAGTTGATAGGTGGCTAACTAGTAGATAACCCCATAGCAGAGAGGATTTTGTAGATTTCATCAATGAACTCTTGGGGGTCTTCTTCAACCTTGGACCCATAAAAAGTAGGAGGGTGCATCCAAGTGAAATCCCTTAGACGGGAGGCCATGGTAGCAACTTGTTGATGAGTTCGGGGTACAACCTCCCGATTAGCTTGGACTGTCATGGCTTGGGCTTGAGTAGTGGTGGCTTGTGCTTGGGTAGTAATTTCTTGAGCCATTTGGAAGAGACCGAACCTTATGTTCTCATCTGTCAAAGGAGAAGGATTCACCGGAGCTTTGTCATTATTCACATCTTCCTCAAAAGGAGGAACTTGATCACAACGAGGAGGAACTCCCGCATTGTCAATCTCTTCTTCAAGTCTTCGTGCCGCATTTCTTCGAGTATTCATTTTCTATAATCAAAATAAGAGGATTAGATGAAAAAGCACATAGAGTTAACACTCCAAAGGCACGATAATGGACTTCCAAGAAAGTGAGAGTTTCCTAAGCATCATATATATTCCTATTCATGAGTGTGGCGCGTTTCAAAATTATGAATACGAACCTACATGTGCCTGGTTGAGAGAGACATCGACTCAAAGATATTTAACCTCATGCTCTAATACCAAGTTTTTCATATCCAGGAATAGCCCCAAGACGTAATCGGCGTTGTCGTCCTCTTTGAGGACTAGGACAATCCTCTTAGCTTACATCATCACATCATAGGTGAAATTTAGCGGAAAATTTAGAACTTTTCATTACATCTACTCGGAGGTTTACATAGACCTCTACATACAAATAGTATATATATATCGAGTATACATAGACCCTTCGTATATGAATATTACTTAGTCTTCTACTTTTATTGCACATAAGTATATAAAATGTAACATAGTCATAATAGCCGTCTCATCTCATTACCATCTAACAACAGTGTAATAAATTAGGCATAACACATACATTAAAGTAAGAATGCCTCACATGGGCTATACAATGTTTCATACTAAATGGAAAAGAAAGAAACATAGAAGTCTTACACTCAATAACTCTATTAGCTAGATAGTGGCATCGCCCTCGTAAAGTACGGACCTACCCTACTTGGATGATCAAGAGATCCAAGCCTTCTTCAAGTTGGGGAAAAGGAAGAAATGGGGTAAGTACACCAATTGTACTAAGTATGAGACCATATGCACACATACTTTGAAATAATGCTAAGAAAAAGGTACATTTCATAAAGTATGCACTTTTCATTTAAAAACCTTTATGCACATTAAACAAGACCATCTTAACCAATAAAGCCTATTTATTAAGTCATAGGCATGTACACAACAAAACCAACAATATCAAAGCATAGACAATTCAATATGCTTATCATGTAATTGGATACATAGTCAAGTAACTCTATCATCAAGTCATAATAATAACAAACATGAATAAGAGCACATTTTACCATAACCAAAGTAAGACAATTACATGTAAACCCCTATCAAGTCAACAGGTGCAATGACTAAACAAAGCCACATAACCTTACTCAATCAAGTAACTCAACAAGAATCATGACTAACATCCGACTTCACATAACATAACATTTAATAGTACATAGCATCATACTCTAAAAATATATACAAACACATACTCATAAGTGACAGCATCAACATATAGTATCAACAATGTTCAAGTTCACCATATACATTTCATGTAGCATTATAAGCATATTCATACTTAAGAATATCCTCCTAAGACTCCCTTCAAGTCTAAAAAGTGCAATATTTCGGTAGAGTCCCACACCCCTACCTAGACTAAGGTAAACCCCTTAGGTCATCTTAGTTAGAGTTCAATCCTTTAGTTCATTTGACCTTTTGGGAACATCTTGCCCTAACCGACGTAGACGACATGAGCTAATGTGGAAGCCGGTGTTATGGAACCCTACACCGAAAGAAGGCGGACTACTTGCAAAGGTAGAACCAAAACATGAACATATAAACTACGTGGATCCACTAGCTAGTATTCCTATGGGGGCAACATAGTTCAAGAACTAGGAGATATAGTTGGGACCCTCTTTATGATACATACATTGTAGTCTCCAATATCAAGAGTAAATTAGTGATCCTACCTTCTGTCACACCCGGGGAGCACCCCCTAGAAGTAACATGGCGTACTTGACCTCTCGGAGGTCTTATACAAGTCCATAGTTATCATTTATCACATTGACATAGTAAATTTAGCGGAAAATTTAAAACTTTTCATAGCACATCATATGATAGAAACTTCAACTTATATATATATAAAACGTAAGCTATAATACATTTATAGACCTTTAAGTCTTTTTGCCATCTTACACTCAACAAATTTAGAGTACATTAGGGACACGGCCTATAAGACACATTACATACCTATACAATATTGAAAGACTTACAATAAAGACATAAGTAGGACATCCTTGAACTTTAAGGATTCCTTTCATTGAGCTTGGGAATCTTCTAGCAAGCTCTTCACCATTCAAAACATCCTTTAAGCATCCATAACCTACTCTTTGTGTAAAAAGTAGAGAAGAATGGGATTAGCACAATAATGTACTAAGTATGGCAACCATGCAAAAACATGCATTTAAAAGGGATATTTTCTTGTAAACGATACATCATGCTTTTAGAGTAAATTTTGGACAATAGCATTTATAACATTCACATACATCATATAAACATATTCAAAGTCCAAACATTACATAAGATCACATATAGAATTTATTACATCTTTACATCACATTATAGTGAACTCCATTTCCCTTAACAATGAACCCCTTTTTACTTTAGCTCATCAACCTTACAAGTAACCTTTAGTGATACTTGGTGCAATGCATCACCTTAAGACCACAAGGAAAACATACATGTAACCTACATAAGTCAACACATTCCATCATAGAAGTATAGTACAACATAGACATAGTTAAGTCAAGAATATAAGGACATTATAGTGAACTCCTAGTCATTACTTACATATACTTATTTTACTTCACATAGAACCTTATAAGACCTTACTCATAATCCCAATCTTAATCTACTAGTGCAATGTACATGTGAAGACCCATAACCTCACATATACTTAGTAGACCCTTCATGAGACCACAAGCCATGCCACTTCATACATTAACATCACAAATAAAGACAACTTCATTCATGTCAATACAAGTCCTGCATCATATAGTCATTTAGACCAACATAGTGCACATAAGGATAAGATCACATCATATAGATTCATATCAAGCACATCTTCATAACAAGCAGACCAATACTACAAAGTCATGCATATGGACATAAACATAATCATACACATTAGGTCACCTTCCTAGGACTTCCTAAGGAGTCACTTGTGCAATGTCTAGATGGGTTCATTACTTCCACCTATCCTAGGTACTTTACCTTCCTCCTAGTTAGGATCCTATTCATTATTTCCATTGTCCATTTTACTTAAGGGAAACTATAACAGCCTTAACCGACACTAAGACCATGGGTACTAGACATGGAATTTAGTGTTGTAGAGCCTTACACCAATGGAAGGTGTTCCTACCTAGCCAAGGTAGAACATTAACATATTTCCTAGCACATTAGGTGATATCACTAGCTAGATCCTATGTGGCAAGCATATTTTATGGAACTAAGAGTTAGGTGTCCCTTTTCATACCATGTGGCAATTGGGCCTCTTCTCATGGGAATCCCTCGGATGACACATCGCAAAATAAAAGGGAAGTTAACATCACATGGGCAACTCTAGAGTGAAACTTTCCTCCTCATGAAAAGTCATCACCTCCCATTGTCAAGTTCACTTGGTGCTAATCTAAGTTCCCTTTATTGAAAATCCTTTAATTATATTTTCATAAAACATAGGCTTAAGATTTTCATTCCTCATATGCTTATAGCATATTCAACCACCTCTCTAGTTATAGAGTATTCTTGGGCACCCCTATCAAGGACCCTCTCATTCACTAGATCATCTTCCATGTGTGTATGTATACATATATGTGAGCAAACCCTTCACATAACACATTAAGAACACACATGACCATACATTCATATTTATGCATATAGAAACCAAACCTAGGAACTATCCTATCAAGGTACACATGTGCAATGCATAGACAAGGTCCCATACCCTTGCCCATACTAGTACACCTATCAAGTCATCCTATTTAAGGAAACACATGTCATACTTTCATAAACGTCATCTTAACATGCATTGTAGTAGACACTTAGTGAATATGAGAGCTACCTTTCATTAGACACTATGAACCTTAACTACCTATAAGCATGCATAAAGTGTGAGTGTGTGTACATTGTTCACATAATCACATAATAGCTATCAAAACACATTGAGGCAGCCACCCTCTTAAATAATAATACTTCATCAAGCATAGACCACACAACACACAATAACATAGGAGACAAGTAACTTCATATTACACTTAAGACTCCTAAGTTGTACTATTCATGCATTCACATAGGGGTACATGGGTAAGAGATTATTAACCATTTTAACACATAAATGGCAGCACATATACTTTACCCTAACATGGATATACACATGCTTATACAATAGCCATACAACTTAGGCCTTCAAGGCCATGGTCAACACATATATAATGACAATAAAGTAAACACCGCCACCATAAGTGGACCATACCACAAAATGCCATACAAGGCTTCATCAACATTACTATAAAGAAAGTAGGAGAGATAAGCCTTCTTACCAATTTCTTACCCTTTGGTCATCATTGACAAATACACCTTATTTATCAACAATTTATAAATAGGGCAGTAGCTAAAGACAATATACCCTAAACGAAATCCTACTAACATTGCCATAACGACTAGATCACAGTGAACATTCTACTTTAGACATCAATGGAAAAGAGAAAAATCATAGACTAATCGACATTGATCAACATAAATCAACTTATTTATAATTCATCAAAAATATCTAATCAAGACAGTAGACACAACCATCCCTACACAATCGAATTCCACATTAGATCATTAAGAAGCCAATGTTACAGTGAATTTTGTAAAACTAAGCCAAACATGTTCAAATCTTCATACATTGATACTCATGGATACATTACATACAAATCAACATTAATTCACGTAAACAACAGTAGATATAGGTGATTCAACGTAAGAACATCACAATTAAATCGATAACAAGTCATGATCACAATGCCCATGCAAGGGGTAAATCGATTTGAGGAAGGAGCATGGGTTCATCATGCAATTGGAGTAAAATCAAGTTAAAACCACTATATTAACTTCAATTAATCATGATTCAATCGTTCAAAACCTTTTTAGAAAGAACCCATGACAGATTGAAGAAGACATTGTTTGATCATATTTTTGTTCTTTGAAATCTTTCAGAATGGCTCTCTTCATGAAAAGATAACTAGAGATGAAGATCACCATGCCTTAATCTTCATGAAGAAATCTAAAACTTGATGAATCACCCATAGAAATCTAATCTCCAAGCAGTTCTTGAGCTTCACCAACAATGGTGGTTTTAGAGAGAACATTTTTGGAGGGAAGGCTTCAATCGTGTGAGAGGATTTGAGAATAGGGTGATCAAGTTTTTGATGACTTATATACACCCAAAAGTAGCTAAATAAACCTATTAGAGTCAGGTTAGGACGTGGGGTGAATTTCCCATTCACCCCTTTAATTAAAACAGACGCTGCTGCCAGTTGCAGGCCACATCGACGAAGGCACTAACGGGGCGTTGGTCTATCAACGGACCGTGCCTAGCATCCGTCAGCTGTTACTTAGCCAAATTCTTGGCTTGATACCTGACAAAGGCAAGTTATAGTCGATGAGACCTGGCCAACTGGCCGTCGTTGGGTCCGTCAATGGACACTGCCAAGGCAGTGTCTCGACCAGCTTTGGGTCCTTCTTGTGGGCCCTTTTGGGGGGCCCTTTAGAGGTCGTACCCGGACGTTTCCAATGTAAATACAACCCTTAACAAGTTTTAGACATTACACAAATTTTTCACCCAAAACAACCACCTGTAACTCGTCCAAACAGGCCTAGCCCCATCAAGACATACGTTGAACGTCTTTTGGGCTATCTTTCGAACGCCTTGGACGTTCTTGGTCGTTTGAACTCCAAACTTCACAAAACTTCATATACTATAATTTTACATCATTATAAACCATTTTAAGACTTCATAAGCTCATGTATCACACATAATTACATAGAACCACATACGAGGCATTCAGGTGACTTAGTCGTCGAACGTTTTGGTCGACCCTTGACGTTTGACTTCCAAATCATCTCAAACTTTATACACTGACTATAAACCATATTATAAGTCATTTTAGGACCTTATAAAATTAAGACAAACATGTTAGGATCTAGACACCCTATCTCATTTTGGGGTCTCACAACCTCACAATCATAATCAAGACATTTCAATTCAACATCATACCATCCTATCAATACTAATACAAGTCATACTCCAATGCAACATCATGACTTAATCACAATTAACCACAATTTGAAGTAAAGGATAGGGATCATAAGACTTACCAAGTCTCCTTCATAGTTCATCATCAAGGTCTTACCAAAAACCCTCAATTTAACCCAATTAGGGTATACAACATCATAAGTCGATAACCAATATGATCACAAGGCTAGAAGAATCGCTACATCACAATTCAATAATAAATCATAGCTTAAGACAAGATACTTAGGTCAATTCACAATATACCTTATAACTTAGATCATCTTCTCAAGAACTAGCATGAAAGACTACAAATCACCCTAATTCATTCATGATTACTGTAAAAACATCATCTAGTAGTAATTCAACCAATAACCAAGTCAATTGAACGAATATAACCTAAATCATATCAATATCATAACCTAGGGTTAAGGTTGTAACAACCCGAAAATGACTTTGCTAAGTAAGGCCTAAACGTACCTAGAATGCCTAGATTAGACCGGGTTCACACGGATTGATGCGCGTGGAACCAGACCTCTGAACCTATGCACCATCCAAGCCAACCAACTTGGTTAGTTATTTGAGCTAGGCAGAGTTGGTTCCAGCCATGTAGTATACCCGAATACTAGGATTCACCCGGATGAATCTTAACCGGACTTAGAGGGTTAGTCCTAGGTTTTAAGGGTTCTAGGGGTATAAAGGTAATTTTGGGGCTAGGGGTAGTATAGTAATTACCCTAGGCTGATATTTAATTAATTAAATAAAGATATTAATTAGTCAAAATAAGTCAAATCTCTGTGATCAAACCCGAGATTGACCTTACCTCCACACTCGGGTTTGCGCCGAGTTGGAGGCATAAGGGGGCATGAATTAATTGATTTAAAATTATTTTAAAATAAGAAGGGGCATTATAATAACTTAATATATATTTTATAATCTGCTTTTTAACATTTTAATTGTGTTGAATAAGTCAACAACAATTCCCACAAAAGGGGCGCATGACTCCCACTAGGAGTGTGCTTCTTGCCCACTCTTAATTCTTTAATTTACTCCTAAAAACGTTTTTAGCCTTATCCCACACTTCAAAAACAGAATATAAACGTAAAACTAACTATTCTAAAAGTGTTCTTGGCTGCATCCATCAAAACACAAAAGGGATAATTCGTTCGCCTAAATGTATTAAGTAAAGAACTTCACTTGCAAACAAGAATCAAAGCTCGGAAGAAAGGTTTGTATGTGGGGTGGGAGTGTGGTTGTGGCTGGTTGTCAAGGCTGAAAAGGTATGGATTTTCTTCTCTGTTGGTTCTTTTCCCAAGAGTCCCCTAAGGTTCAGTTTAAATCCAATCGAAAAACTAAGGTTGTCCCCCGTTGCATGCCCCTGTCATTAGATCCTATGAACGAATTGATGCATGCGTTGGTATGACTTTTGGTAGATGATTTTAGGAATGATTGTGGTTGTGTAATGAATGTTACGGTCTGTTTATGATTTGTTATGTAAGTCCAAATGTTGAATGTCATATGTGCACAAAACATGCTGTTTTCCGTAATTGTATTGTTACTGTTAACTTGAAGAAAATGGTGAATCATGTGTTATGCAATGTTGTGGTTTTAACATGCAAAATAAATCATGATGTTCATGAATAAGAAAGTGAAAGTAAAGTCCTTAATGAATTGGTCAAAAGTATATGGAAAACTATGAGTTAAACGCCTAGGCTAAATGTAAGAAAGTGAATTAAAACATTATGTTAAATGAATATGGTTTTGGCTAATCACTAATATATATGAAGAGGAATGGTGTTGCCATTTAGAGTGAATCTAGAAATTCTTAAGGTCCTAATACTAAGAGGTTAAGCCTTAAAATAGAAGAAAATAAAATAGGGTGAGATAGGGGATTCAAACTTGGGCAGGTTGAAAGAAGCTTGGAATTAAAAGAAAAAGAAAATAGTGAGGGAAGGGGGATTAGAACATGGCTCCTTGGACAAGGGTGTGAGATACATAAATCTCACACCAAAATAAAGTAATAAAAAGATGAGGCCACTGGGATTCGATCCCATATCCTCTTGGCCGAATTTAGGAAGACACTTAGCACTCTAAATAATTAAAAATAAGGTGCTGCCCAAGGGATTTGAACATTGGTCCTCTTGGCCGAATTTATGGAGACACTTAACACTTTAAATAATTAAAAATAAAATGCTGCCCAAGGGATTCGAACAATGGTCATCTTGGACGAAATTGGGAGACACATAAGTCTCACATATAATGAAATGAAATGCAGCTACTAGGGATTGAACTTGGGTCCCTTGGCTTCATGTGTAAAATGCATAAGTCTTACACAACATATACTTAGATGGTCATGAAACACTTATTCAATTATGAGTAACCCGTATTGGGTAAGAACATGAGTTAATGGTAAGATTATTAAATGAACATTCACGTAATGAGGTGAGTAATTATATTATAATATGATGCAAATGAAAACATGGACAACATGATAAGAGGCTAAGATGAATGGTGAGACAAGTTTCAACCAAGCCTATGTAAATGTTACAAAACGTACTCACCTATGGGAGTGTAGAATGATGTAGGAGTCAAGTCTCAAGCATATTCCAAAAGAAAGTGTTAATAATGAATTCATAGTTAATATGTAAAGAAAAGAGTGACTACATGATGATATGCTAGTTCAAGTGAGAAAAACTGCATCTACGCCTAAAAATCAATGTCACTAAATGCAATTTCTAAGAGAGCATATCTATGTTAACCGATGAACAAATAATGAAAGGTGAGTAAAGATGAAATGAGAAGATGTTAAGAAAGAACAGGGTGGTACCACAATATGAGGCTAGTGCAAGTGAGACAAGTTGTACCTACACCAATATAAGGTTACCAAAAGTACTCAACTAAGAGAGTGTTGAATATTAAGAGACAAGTCTCAATCACACTCTATATGTAACTGTAAGGACAATTCACACTTAATACGTAAAGAAGAGATGAGAAATCATCTAATGAGCTATGACTACCTCATGCTAGAAGCAAGCTTCGATCATGTATGAGTTGAATATAAAAAGGAACTTTGAACGGAGCACCGATAGGCTACTTATGAGTGGTGATGCCTTCTTTCGGGAAGGGCGAATGTACACATAATTCTCAAGAGATGAGACTGTCCACCAAGGTGGGTATGGGTCTCCCTAAATCTCCTAGTCTTTGAACTATGCTGCCAACATAGGGAACTAGCTTTGTTCGAACCCATGAAGCTAGAATGATTTGGTTTCACCTTGGCCAGTGACTCCACCTTTTTTCGGTGTGGGGAAGACACCGGATTTCATGATCTCACATGATCTATGTCGGTTAAAGTTGAAGTTCCTCAAAGTATGAAAGATAATGAAATGAACGATAGCGAATGTGTTTGTGCAAGACAATTAGGAGGTGAGACCGGACTCAAGTATTGACACTAGGTCATTCTTGGTCATTGCACTTCATGATCTCGATGAGAGTCTTAAACTTCATCCTAGGTATAGCTGGTGTTCACACCAGCCTATGAATGAATGAATGAAATGAATAATGTGAAGTACTAATGAATGAATGAAGCAGGCTCTTTGTTTGCTAAAGGAGACCCTCAGATTGAGATCAAATATGTTGGGCCCTCACTTGAGATGTCTTAATGCTACGTCCATGATTCCAAGATCTCATGGAATTGAAATGTATACTATATGAAACATGAAATGTATATTATGTGAACCTATGTGTGTATGATGTGTGACATATTCATGGCATGACCTTCCTATCACGAAATAGTCAAAGTTAAGAGACTTGACCTTCTAAGAAAACATGTTGATTAGGAAAAGCCATCCTTGTTCATGCATTACCGTTATGTGTTGTTGCATGTACCCATACTTAGTACAAGTGTGTACTTATTCCACACAATATTACTATTTTAGGTGCAGGCTCAGGTGGATGTTGAGGGTATCATTGCAGCTGTTCGGACTCAGAGATTTCATTCGAACTTGGTAGGTCCTCATGCATTCGAGGATGCCTGCCTTTATATTTCTTGCTTACTAGTAGGTTTGAACTAGTGGGGTAGGTTACACTAGTGTGTCTTTCCTATTTTATCCAGACGCTTGTAATGATGCCGTTTTGGCAAGTATTACTTATGACATGAGATTTCATTTCTTTCTAGTTGCACGATCTTATAATTAGATGGTTGATGTATGAGCAATGAACCTTCTTACAAATATGTGTTTATATGAAGTCTATGTATACTTCAACTATAAACAAAAAGTTTTGAATTTTCTGCTAAGATTAACCGTATGAATGTGATGAATGCAAGAAGAGGATTATTTGCGACCTCTGAGAGGTCAACGACGACGGTTGCAATTCGGATTCCAGAATCCGCGTCGTGACAAAGGGGTAAAGGTCATCTTCTACAAACTAGACCAAACCATCGAGATATATCATAATTATGTTATAATACATGTTAATCTATTCATAATATCCAATAGAAATCATAAACAATTCAATTCATAACTTCAATTTCGAGATTGAATGAAACTCACTTGAAAACTCAACTTTGGAAATCAATTTGATGGAACCCAATGAGAGAAGAGGTCTCAAAGGTGAATTCGATCCCATACCTTGTTAATTGATGAAGATTGATGGAGAAAATTGACCCTTGGCAGCCCTTAAAACCTCCCCTAGCTTGGTCTTCAATGGTGTTCTTCATTAGAGAGAGAAAGAAGAGAGAAGGAACAAAGTTTTGGGTTAACTCACTTAATTAGTCTTAATTAGGTTAGGACTTTATATAGGGGGTCAACTCACTTAATTAGTTTTTCCCTAACCCCTAATTAACTTCCTACCTAAGTCAACTAATTAAAAGGAACAAGTCAAAAGGTGCATCAAAACAGAGACCCCATAGATGAGACCACGATCGAGGGACCGTTGGTCCATCGACGGCCAGTCCCTCATTCCTTGTTGTACATTCGTAGGTAAGTTCAGAGACTATGCAAAATGACCCCTCCAGGATTTTTGCAAAGTGACCATCGACCGTGGCATCGATGCCCCGTCGATTCACTAACAGCCCATCTGTTGCATCCGTTGGTGACACTGTCTTTTGACAGCTTTTGCTCACTCTTGCAAAGGTCCTCCTCAAGGGCCATTGATTTTTCCTTGTGTAGTCGTACCCGGACGTTTTGACCATTAATTAACTTAAACACATGTTACACACCCTTCTACCAATTTTCATCATTTTCCGACTTCTAAAAGCTAATCAAATAGGCTAAGGCACGCTAATACCTCCTTGCACTAGTTTTCAGACATCATGGACGTTCTTGGATGTTTTGGTTTCTAGACTTCATAAATGACTTATAATCATTATAACGGACCTTAAAACAGTGTCTATACCTTAGGAAACTTATGACAGACTCTAGAACATGTCTTCGATTTTCGAAGTGCTACATTATCCCCCCCTTAGGAACATTCGTCCCCGAATGACACTAAAAATCTTTAGAAGAAAGGAATAGACTCAAGATTAGCAGCCCAACAAACAAGAAGACATAACAACATCAACCATATCATTTACACAAGGCAATTCAAAACTTCAATTACCACACATAAGGCTTAACCTTACATTTTGAGGAATATCCTTCTCACAACAACAAGAGCTCAACATAGCATTTATGAGTCAATTATGCCAAAGTTCAACTTACCAACATGCTACATGTCATTTCACAAAGACTCACCATATCAAAATGCACAACATGACTCAAATAAGAAAAATTGCAATTTTTTCAAGTCAAAATGCACATTCATTGTAATGACATAAAAAATGCACCTTTTGCAAAACTTCACTAAAAATCAAAGCAACTTCAATTTTAGTCATTATTTTAATTATTTGTAAGAACTACTAACCTTAGTTATCAAATAGATGAGGTTAAAGGGACTTCATGTCGGCCTCGTCCTCCCATGTTGCACCCTCAACTAGGTGATTCTTCCATAACACCTTTACGGAAGCCACTTCTTTATTCCTCAATTTCTTTACTTGCCTATCAAGGATTTGAACCGGAACTTCCTCATAAGAGAGGTTATCGTTCACACCAAGACCCTCAATAGAAACAATAGACTCGGGATCACCGATACACTTCTTAAGCATGGAAACATAGAAATCAGATAAACTGAGGCCAATTCACTAGGAAGTTTCAATTAATGGCAACCTTACCAACCCTTTGCAATATTTCATAGGGACCCACATAACGAGGACTAAACTTCCCTTTCTTGCAAAATATAACCACCCCTTTCATAGGCGAAATTTTCAAATACACTTTATCACCTTGTTCAAACTCCAAATCCCTTCTCCTATGATCGGCATAAGACTTTTGCCGACTATAGGCCATTCGCAAGCGATTTGTTTTAATATCAACTTTCTCCAAAGTCTTATAAATCAAATCGGGACCAAGAAGCGAAGGCTCACCCACTTCAAACCATCCAATAGGAGACCTACACATCCTACTATACAAGGCTTCATAAGGAGCCATGGATATGGATTAATGAAAACTATTATTATAAGCAAACTCCACCAAAGGCAAGTGGTTATCCCAATCTCCATTGAAATCAATAATCAACCCCTAAGAATATCCTCAAGGGTTTGAATAGTGCACTCCACTTGACCATCTGTTTGGGGATGAAAAGCGGTGCTTATCTTCACCTTAGTACCCAACCCTTCTTGGAATGACCTCCAAAACCTAGATGTGAATTGTGCACCCCTATCTTATATGATGGATAACGGAATACCATGGCGACACACAATCTTATCTATGAAGATCCTAGAATAATATTTTACCGAATAAGTAGACTTGACGGGAATAAAATGAGCGGACTTGGTCAACCTATCCATAATCACCCATATAGGGTCATATTGCTTTTGAGTCTGAGGCAAAGCCACTAGAAAATTCATATTGATGCCTTCCCACTTCCAAGTAGGAACTTTGATTTCTTGTAGTAAGCCACCGACTTTTGATTTTCGGATTTCACTTGTTGGCATTTTGGACACTTAGCGACAAATTCCGCTATGTCCTTCTTCAAACCTTCCCAACAAAATACTTCCCTAAGGTCATGGTACATCTTCGTTGAACCCGATGAATGGAGTAATGGGACCCATGATCTTCTTCAAGAATCCGACTCCTCAAACCATCTATATTGGAAACATATAAACTTCCTTGGTACCTCAAGACACAATCCCCCCTAAAGAGAATGACTCATTGAGTTTACCAAGAACCGATTTCTTTAAATCCATCAATGGTTGACCAAGGTGTTGTTTTGACTTCACCTCAATTACCAATGATGACTCGGAGTTATGATGGACCATGAAGCCACAATTTGGAGAATTTTCAAACCTCACACCCAATATAGCCAACCTATGAACATCTCTCACTAGGTATTTCTTGGCTTTATCTATGTGAGACATACTACCCATGTTCATACGACTTATAGCATCCGCAACCACATTGGCCTTGCTAGGCTGATAGAGAACACTCGTGTCGTAATCTTTCAACAATTCTAACTAGTTTCTTTGTCAGAGATTTAAATCCTTTTGAGTGAATACGTATTGAAGACCTTTATTGTACGTATACACAGCCACATTGACCCCATACAAGTAATGCCTCCAAATCATTAGAACAAATACCACCGCCGCTAATTCAAGGCATGAGTTAGATAATTTTTCTCATGCACCTTGAGTTGCCTATAGGCATAGGCTATAACCTTCCCATGTTACATGAGAACACACCCCAACCGAACTCGGCATGCATCACAATATACTACAAAACCCTTTGTACCTTCCGGTAGGGTCAATATCGGAGCAGAAGTAGGACTCTCCTTCAACATTTGGAAGCTCTTTTCACATGCCTCCGACCATTCAAATTTCTTACTCTTTTGTGTCAAAGTAGTCAAGTGAGATGCAATGGACGCAAAACAATCCACAAACCTCCGATAATAACCCGCTAGACCCAAGAAACTCCTAATGTCGGTTGGAGTCAATGGTATAGGCCAATTCTTGACCGCCTCGGTTTTCCTTGTATCAACCTCAACTCCCTCACTAGAGATGATATGACCAAGAAACTCCACCGACCTCAACAAAAACTCACATTTGCTATACTTGGCAAATAATTGATTCTCCATAAGCACTTGTAACACCACTCTCAAGTGGTTCATATGTTCAACCAAAATTTTCAAATGTACCAAGATGTCGTCAATGAAAAAAATGATAAATGAATCTAGGTAACTTTGAAACACTCTATTCATAAGATCCATAAACATCGCCGGGGCATTCGTGAGACCAAAGGACATTACTAAGAACTCATAGTGACCATATCTAGTCCGAAATGCAGTCTTTGGTATATCTTCACCTCTCACCCTAAGTTGGTGATACCCCAATCTCAAGTCAATATTAGAAAAGTAGCTTGCCCCTTGGAGTTGATCAAACAAGTCGTCAATCCGAGGGAGAGGATACTTGTTCTTAATAGTGACTTTATTGAGTTTGCAGTAATCAATTCACATTCTAAGGGACCCATCCTTATTCTTTAAAAACGAAACCGGAGCACCTCATGGAGAAATACTAGGTCTAATAAATCATTTGTCTAGTAAATCCTTGAGTTGAGCCTTCACTCTTTCAATTCGGCCGAAGCCATCTGATAAGGAGGAATTGAAATGGGATTTGTAATCTGTAACAAGTCGATACCAAAATCAATTTCTTTCTAGGGAGGAATATTGGGAAGATCATTAGGGAAGACCTCCAGAAATTCCCTCGCTACGAGGACCGACTCAATGGGAGGAATTTCAGAGTCTAGATCTTGGACTCCTACTATATGGTATAAACACCCTTTAGATATCGTTTTGCATGCTTTCAAAAAAAAAGATGATATGACCTCTAGGAATAGAATCTCTCCCCTTCACGCTAAAATGGGCTCATTTGGAAAGTTAAACTTCACCACCCACGTTCTACAATGAATAAAGGCAAAGCAAGCATGCAACCAATCCATACCTAAAATGACATCAAAATCTAGAATATCAGTTCTACTAGTTAAACATAAGAAACTCTATTGGGAAACATTATAGGACAATTTCTATACACCATTTTTGCAACAACCGACTCACCCACCGAGGTAGACACTATAAAAGGTTCATGCAAAATATCGGGCAAAATGTCAAACGTTTTAGCTACTAGAGGAGTAACAAATGATAAGGTAGCACCGGGATAAAGTAAGGCATATACATCAATAGAGAAGACTTTTAACATACCGGTTACCACGACGGTAGAAGTCTCTTTCTCACCCCTAGAGCGGAGAACATAGAAGCGGTTCTTCTTTGGAGCCTCATTTGAACTACTTGCTTGAGCTTGACCACTACCCTTGTCTTGAACCCTTACATTAGGGAAATACCTAACCTTATGCCCACTTTTACCACAACCAAAAGAATTATCCATTTCCTTAAGACAATCACCATAATGCTTCTTGCCACACTTTCCACAAGTTGGCTTCTCAGTTGGTGAACTAGTACCCTTTCCATTTTTAGGCTTAAGATTAGACACCATATCATGCCTAGCCTTATGAAACTTAGAAGGAAATTTATTAGACACCCTCTTCTTAAACCTAGGGTTGTCTTGTATCTCAAGCCTTCCCTTTGAAGAACCTCCATCAAATGATCTTGCCCTTTTGGCATCTCTACTCTTCCTCTTAGACCTTGCCTCTTTTACATGTTTGGCATGAACCATAAAATGAGAAATTTTCATGTTGTCATGTAGAATAACTGAATGACACTCCTCTTGCAAATCATCCGACATCCCGTCACAAAATTGCTCATTTCATCTCTTGGATCGGAAACCAAAGGATGAGCATATTTTGACAATTTATTGAATTTCAAGGAATATTGATGAACACTCATACCTCCTTGGCGAAGTTTGATGAACTCCACCACTTTAGCTTCCCTATTCTCCCTAGGAAATAAACGATCAAGAAAAGCCTTCTTGAACACTTCCCAAGACACGGGTCCACCTCTTAAAAGCCTATTGTCCCTTCATTGGACGTACCATGCTTGAGCCACATCCTTGAGTTGATAGGTGGCTAACTTGGCCTTTTAACTAGTAGATAACCCCATAGCATAGAGGATTTTGTAGATTTCATCAATGAACTCTTGGGGGTCTTCTTCAAGCTTGGACCCATAAAAAGTAGGAGGGTTCATCCAAGTGAAATCCCTTAGACGGGAGGCCATGGTAGCAACTTGTTGATGAGTTCGGGGTACAACCTCCCGATTAGCTTGGGCCGTCATGGCTTGGGCTTGAGTAGTGGCGGCTTGTGCTTGGGTAGTAATGGCTTGGGCCATTTGGAAGAGACCGAACCTTATGTTCTCATCTGTCAAAGGAGGAGGATTCACCTGGGCTTGGTCATTATTCACATCTTCCTCAAGAGGAGGAACTTGATCATAACGAGGAGGAACTCCCGCATTGTCAATCTCTTCTTCAAGTGTTCGTGCCGCATTTCTTCGAGTATTCGTTGCCTACAATAACAATAAGAGGATTAGATGCAAAAGCACATAGTGTTAACACTCCAAAGGCACGATATTGGACTTCCATGAAAGTGAGAGTTTCCTAAGCATCATATAGATTCCTATTCATGAGTGTGGCGCGTTTCAAAATTATGAATACGAACCTACATGATCCTGGTTGAGAGAGACATCCACTCAAAGATATTTAACCTCATGCTCTAATACAAAGTTTTTCATATCCAGGAATAACCCTTAGACGTAATCGGCGTCGGCGTCCTCTTTGAGGACTAGGACAAGCATCTTAGCTTACATTATCACATCATAGGTGAAATTTAGCGGAAAATTTAGAACTTTTCATTACAGCTACTCGGAGGTTTACATAGACCTCTACATACAAATAGTATATATATATCGAGTATACATAGACCCTTAATATATGAATATTACTTAGTCTTTTACTTTTATTGCACATAAGTATATAAAATGTAACATAGTCATAATAGCCGTCTCATCTCATAACCATCTAACAAGAGTGTAATAAATTGGGCATAACACATACATCAAAGTAAGAATGCCTCACACGGGCTATACAATGTTTCATACTAAATGGAAAAGAAAGAAACATAGAAATCTTACACTCAATAACTCTATTAGCTAGATAGTGGCATCGCCCTCGTAAAGTGCGGACCTACCCTACTTGGGATGATCAAGAGATCCAAGCCTTCTTCAAGTTGGGGAAAAGGAAGAAATGGGGTTAGTACACCAATTGTACTAAGTATGAGACCATATGCACACATACTTTGAAATCATGCTAAGAAAAAGGTACATTTAACAAATTATGCACTTTTCATTTAAAAACCATTATGCGCATTAAACAAGACCATCTTAACCGATAAAGCCTGTTTATTAAGTCATAGGCACGTACACAAAAAAACCAACAACATCAAAGCATAGACAATTCAATATGCTTATCATGTAATTGGATACATAGTCAAGTAAGTCTATCATCAAGTCATAATAATAACAAGCATGAATAAGAGCACATTTTATCATAACCAAAGTAAGACAATTACATATAAACCCCTATCAAGTCAACAGGTGCAATGACTAAGCAAAGCCACATAAACTTACTCAATCAAGTAACTCAACAAGAATCATGACGAACATCCGACTTCACATAACATAACATTTAATAGTACATAGCATCATACTTTAAAAATATACACAAACACATACTCATAAGTGACACCAATCAACATATAGTATCAACAATGTTCAAGTTCACAATATACATTTCATGTAGCATTATAAGCATATTCATACATAAGAACATCCTCCTAAGACTCCCTTCAAGTCTAAAAAGTGCAATGTTTAGGTAGAGTCCCACACCCCTACCTAGACTAAGGTAAACCCCTTAGGTCATCTTAGTTAGAGTTCAATCCTTTAGTTCATTTGACCTTTTGGGAACATCTTGCCCTAACCGACATAGACGACATGAGCTAATGTGGAAGCCGGTGTCATGGAACCCTACATCGAAAGAAGGCGAACTACTTGCAAAGGTAAAACCAAAACATGAACATAGAAACTACGTGGATCCACTAGCTAGTTTTCCTATGGGGGCAACATAGTTCAAGAACTAGGAGATATAGTTGGTACCCTCTTTATGATACATGCATTGTAGTCTCCAATCTCAAGAGTAAATTAGTGATCCTACCTTCTGTCACACCCGGGGAGCACCCCCTAGAAGTAACATGGCGTACTTGACCTCTCGGAGGTATTATACAAGTCCATAGTTATCATTCATCGCATTGACATAGTAAAGTTTACTTCGCATATATATACAATATAATATTACATACTAGACCTTTAGTCTCTTTTCCATTTTAGACTCAACAACATTAGAGTACATTAGGGAGACGACCCTTAAGACATAGTACATAACTGTACAATATTTCAACATTTTATAGTAAAGAGATAAATAGAAGATCCTTGAACTTAAGGATTCTCTTCATTGAGCTTGGGAATCATCTATCAAGCTCTTCACCATTCAAGACATACTTTAATCGTCCATAACCTACACTTTGTGTAAAAAGTAGAGAAGAATGGGATTAGTACAAGAATGCACTAAGTATCATCCATAACCTACACTTTGTGTAAAAAGTAGAGAAGAATGGGATTAGTACAAGAATGCACTAAGTATGGCAACCATGCAAAACATTCATTTAAAAGGGACATTTTCTTTAAATCATACTTCATGCCTTTTTGAGTAAATCTTCATAAAACCATTATCCAATAACATTTATATCATTCACAATAATCATAAACATTCAAAGTCCAAACATTTCATAGGATCACATATAAAATTTATTATACTTTCAAGTCACATTACACTGAACTGGTTTTCCCTTTAAAGTGAACTATCTTCCCTTCCATTCATTAACCTCCCAAGTAACCCTCTTGTGATACTTGGTGCAATGCATCACCTCATCTACACAAGAAAACACATACTATCATAAAAGTATAGTACAACATAGACATAGTTAAGCCAAGACTATATGGATAATTACAGTAAACAACCTTTAACTTGCACATATACCAACTTCACTTCACATTAATGCATTATAAGACCTTACTCACAATCCTACTCTAAGCCTACTAGTTCAATGTATATGTGAAGCCCCATAACCTCACACATACTTAGTAAACCTATCATAAGACCACAAGCCTTACCATCCAATTCATACATCAACAAGTAAGTGAAGACAACTTCATTCATGTCAATACAAGACCTTCATCATATAGTCAATAATATCAAAATCATGCATATAGACTCATACCATGCACATCTTCATAACAACTAGACCAATATTACAAAGTCATGCTTAAAGAACATATACATAGTGACATGCATTACAACACCTTCCTAATACTTCCTCAGGAGCTACTTGTGCAATGTCAAGATGGGTTCATTACTTCCACCTATCCTAAGTAACCTTCCTTAAGTCATCCTAGTTAGGGTCGAAGTCATTTACTTTCATTGTCAGTTTTACTTTAGGGAAACTATAGCCTTAACTGACACTAAGACCATGGGTTCTAAACATGGAATTTGGTGTCATCCCCTCACACCAAAAAGAGGGCTTCTTACTTGCCAAGGTAATACATATATCACGCTAGCATATTAGGTGATATAACTTGCTAGATCCTATGTGGCAAACATAGTTTATGGAACTTGGGGGCAATCTTGGAAATATCACTCTTCACCATGTTTGGGTTATGAGGCTATCCACTCCATGAGATTTAAAGTAGACCTACCTTTCCACATTCGAAAGGGAAACACACTCATATACAAGTTCACTCGGTGCTAAGCTAAGTTACCTTTATTAAAAAAAGCCTTTATTAACATTTGTTTATAAAAATTAGGCTTAGGAGAGTCATCCCCTCATATGCTTAACTCATAGGTCATAGATGAGAGTTCATCAACCTAATTCATGTGAGAAATCCTTTCACATGGACATAGCATATGTATTAGCAGTATCTAGTTAAGGATACACTTGAGCACATATTTCAAGGCTCCATTATTGACTAGCTCATCATTCATGTGTGTGTGTATACATATATGGGATCAATCCTTTCACATAACACCTTAAGACCACACATGACCATACATTCATATTCATGCACATAGAAACAAAACCTAGGAACTATCCTATCAAGGTACACATGTGCAATGCATCAAGGTCCCATACCCTTGCCCATACTAGTACACCTATCAAGTCATCCAAGTGAGGAATACATACCATACTTCGCATACATATACCTTACATGCATAGTAGTAGACACTAGTGAATATGAGAACAACCTTTCATTAGACACTATGAACATTTACTACATTGTAAACATGCATGAAGTGTGAGTGTGTGTGTGTACATTAGTCAACATGATCACATAATGGCTATCAACAACTCATTGAGGCAGCAACCCTCTTAAGACCATATTACACTTTCAAGCATAGACCACACAACACAATTTAGCATAGGAGGCAAGACAATCTTCAGATTATAACCAAGACTCCTAACTTTAGCTATTTACACATTCTCATAGGGGTACATGGATAGGGATCATATTTCCTAAATACTCCACTCATGGCAGCACCTACACATGCTTTTACATAACCATTTACATGCTCATAATAATAGTAACATAACCTAGATTCACAACTATGATAGAAGACTAGGCAAAAGTTACACATAAGGTGATCATCATAATCACTCAATCATATATTCATCAATTTGCCTTCAAGGCCATGGTCAACACATATATAATGACAATAAAGTAAACACCGCTACCATAAGTGGACCATACCACACAATAGCATACAAGGCTTCATCAACATTACTATAAAGAAATAGAGAAGTAGAAGAGTAGAGCAATTCTTACCAATCCTTTATCCTTTGATCATCATTGACCATTTACTCTTTCATCAATAAATCAATTATAGGGTAGTATCTTAAGTTCCATAATCATACATGAATTCAATTATAAGCTACTACAAGGTCAAACTACAACTAGCACAACACATTAGCATACTACAAAGTAGAAGAACATAGACCATTAGACAATTTCACTTACATGGATTATAGATCATATTTCATCAATATTATCAATCTAATGCAGTATCTAATCACACACTTAATCATAACGAAATCAGGCTTAAAGCACTTCAAGATCAAGCTTCCAACATAGGCATTATACTTACTAATTTGCTAGAGTAAAAAGGAATTAGACAATACTATTGATTAAGCCTATGCCTTGATCATCAATAATATTTTAACAATATTGTACATTTTAGGAAGTAGCTAATAAAATCATTACTCAAAGGAATCATGCTTAACATAATCTAAAAATATAGATCACATCACATACATAGTATTATAAATCGATAGATTAGAAGAACTAGATCAATTCATGACAATCATTCTTTACTTTGATCATAAGAGATTTCTATCCATAATTCAATCATTATATAACCTAAAACAGTAGCTACAAGCAACTTAACATAATCCAAAGTCTTACAACAATCGACATGAAGACAACCTTACAGTGAATACATAGATCATATACTAGTCATGTTGAATTCTTCATACGTTGATTCATATGGATCATTCATCATCAATTCAACATTAATTCACGTAAGTAACAATAGGTATAACCACTTCAATGTAATAGAATCACAATTCAATCGATAACAAGTAATGATCACAAAGCCCATGCAAGGACTAAATTGATTTAGGGAAGGAGCATGGGTTCATCATGAAATTAGAGTAAAATCACGTTCAAACCAATACATTAACATCAATTCATCATGATTTAACCATTTAAAACGTTTTTAGAAAGAACCCATGGCTAGATTGAAGAAGAAGAACTTTGATCATGAAATCTCCTTTGAAAACATTAAGATTAACACTCCAAGTGAGAGGTTACTTAGATATGAAGGATCACCATAACTTTGTCTTGTTGAAAACCTATAAAAATTGGTGATTCATCCATGGAAATCCAATCTCCAAGCTGTTCTTGACCTTCACCAACAATGGTGGCTTCTAGGGAGAATATATTTGAGGGAAAGGTTCAATTTGTGTGAGTTGGTTTGGGAATGGGTTGATCACGTTTTTGATCTCCAAAATACACCCAAAAATCACCAAATTAATCATGTGGGGTCTGGTTAGAACGTGGGCTGAATTTCCAATTCACCCCTCTAATGAAACAGTGCACAGGCAGTGGCACCAGGCCACCATCGACGGACACAATCGACTGGCCGTTGGTCAATCGACAGGCCATCCTTTGTCTTCCTACATAGAGAATAATTATTTATTGGAAAAGTCTCAAGATTGCAAAATTTTTTGATTGGTATTCAACTTAGGGGCCCGTTAAGTAAGATGGGAGCCAATACAAAGCTAACAAACTTTCTTAAATGGGAACCCTGATCTAGATACAGTAGGATCAATTGAGTTAGCAAATCTAATGTGCGTACAAGCATCCCTTTCCTTTTATTTTGGAATTTAGCGTCTTAAAGAAAGTAAGTGCTTGCTGCTCCTAGTTCGCATTCAACAAGTTCAAATTAGAATAGATAGCATCCATGAGGGGCCATCGATTGGTCCTTGGACAATTTTTGGATTAAGACCTGCCGAAGCTAATTATCATTCGATGAGACCTCACCTATGGTCCGTTGTTCAACCAACATGCCGTCGTTTGGTCCGTCGATTGACATTGCCAAGGCAGTGTCTCGACCAGCCTTAGGTCCTTCTTGTGGGCCCTTTTTAGGAGCCCTTTAGAAGTTGTAACCGGACGTTTCAAATGTAAATAAAAATAAAAAAGTTGCAGACCTTCCATATAAGTTTCACCCAAAACAAACACATGCAACTCCTCGAAACATGCAAGGCCCCATCAAGACACACATCTGCATGTCTCTAGGCTATCTTACGAACGTCCTGGATGTTTGACCTCCAAACTTAACAGAACTGCATACAATACCACTAAACATCATTATAACTCATTTTAAGACTTCATAAGATCATGACATACAAATATAAGCATGCATAGATACATGAGGCACATAGGCGACTGGTCGTCGAACGTCTTGGTCGTCCCTTGATGTTTGACTTCCAACTCACCTCAAACTTTATACACTGCCTCTAAACCATATTATAAGACATTTTAGGACATTATAACTGTAGGAGAAACATGTTAGCCTCTAGACACCCTAACTCATCTTGGGGGTCTTACAATATCCCCCACTTGGGAACATTCGTCCTCGAATGACACTTAGAACACTTTAATCACAACGAGGACTTCCATGCATCATAAATCAGTTCATCTTAATCATAACATAATCACATATAAGTTAATGCATCAAACATACAAGTAACACAACTCCACATCATTTTAAAACTCAATGCACACAAGCAAGCAAAAACCTTGATTCACTCACTCTTTAATGCATCAAACACAAAAGTTCTTATCATGTTCATAGGAGGAACATCATTCTCCTAATCATAACATGTTCATTACAATTCAAATCGTTAAGAGCTCATCTTGCAACTCTCTTGAAGTCACACTTAGGCAGATTTCAACAACACTCAAGAACAAGTAGGAATTCATATTTCAATGCACATAGACTTGAGTAGTATATGTTGACAATGGATCCCTATAAGTTAGACCTAGTGCTATGAGGGTCATACTCAACCATACCATGATTAGTTGTCTCCATGGAGGAATATCCATCTCCTCAACACACTTACATATATCATGAGCTCATACCTATGCAAACGCACAAAGGCCATCTTTATTGTAATATGAGAATTTCTCAACTTTTTAAACCAAGACATGATCATGTTTCCTTCCCAGTGAAGTCTAAATGGTAAGTCAGACCAAATACATCCCAACAAATCAGAAGTCATTTCACCAAATTTCAAATTCTAACATAGTACTCACCTTCACAGTTAGCATCTTTTGGAAAAAACAATACAAATTATAACCACACACATGAATACTTAGGTACACATGCTTTCATCTTTTAAGAGTAAGCCTACAATCATGCTTCCCAAATCATAAAAGTCACATAGTTTTCAAGAGACTCAACATATTTCATGTTAAAGAGACTCAACTTTTCATTATAAGGCTAAACATTACACCTCACAAGTGACTAAAACCAAGTTTCTTATCTTACCTAATGAAGTCAAAATCACAATTAGCATGCTAAGATGCACTATAAACATGTGGAAACATGGATTTTATCAAAATTTCATTTCATGCACATTGGAATCTTAAAAATATCCTTAAGGTAACGTCAATCAATACATAGCAAACGCATAAGGTTCATGCAATTCATACTTTATGCAAGACTATATTCATGAACAAGCTTACTAAGAATTCATTAGCTTCAAGTTCAAGCAAAATTAGAAGGACAAGGTAGAAAATATCTACAACCTTACTATTCCATCACCATCCCCCACTTAGGGTAAACCCAATTAAGAGTTACTTAACCCAATATTAAGAGGATCTTTAGCATAACAACATTCATTTTCATCACTTACAAGTGATTACCACTTTAGAAGGAATTTACAGTAAGTCAAGCAAGGTATTTTAAACTTCATTTCCAAGGTAATTTATTCCCAATCGTCAAGTTAGGTCATACCATTAAACCACACAAGGTTTTCATACAATACAATAGACAAAAAGGTCATACATCATTAGGGGAAGACAACAAGGGGACTTAACCATAAGGACTCTGTCACGACCGGAATCTAGAACCCAGACGAGACCGGCGTCGTTGACCTCTTAGGGGTCGCAGACAAGCCTACTTACGTCATTCTTACTTCATCTAGGTTAATTTTAGCGGAAAATTTGAAACTTTTTGTTTCTTAACATACTTGTTAAACATTATTATCATTTCATAGTTGTTCACCATCAACCATCTAACATTAAGAGGTAAGAAACTGAAAGAAATAGTTCAATAAGTATTAAGTGTATAATTGCCAAAATGGCACCAATACAAAGTCTGAATAAAAATAGGAAAGAAACGCTAGTGGAACATGCTTCACTAGCTCAACTCTAAAACTAAGCTAGAATATAAAACAGTAGCATCCTCGAAAGCATGAGGACCTACCAACTCTGGATGAATGCTGGACGTCCGGATAACTGCAACAATGATCCTGTAGCTCTATCGTCCACTTGTGCCTGCACCTAAAATAGTATGGTTGTATAGGGTTAGTACACACTTGTACTAAGTATGGGTATATGCAAGTACACACCAAGGACATGCATGAGAAAGAATAGCTCTTTTCTAACAACATGATTTTTGGAGGTCAAGTCAGTGGACTTTCCAAATTGGGATTAGGAAAGTCAGTGAGCTTTCCAAATTTGGATTAGGAAACTCATGCCATGAGAGTAACATGCATCATCATACTTATCATATTGCACATAGCACATAACATCATACATATAGAACATATCATAGCACATAACATATAACACATAGCTTCCTTCATATCATTCTTTCATATGCCACGAGACCTTGAAATCATGGACTTGACATTAACACTTTCCAAAATGAGGGCTCAACATATAGGACTTCAACTAGGGAGTCTTCATTAGCAAACACAGAGTCTGCTTCATTCATTTATACGTACTTTGTTTTATTTCGTTCATAGGCCAGTGTGAACACCATATATACCTAGGGTGTAGTTTAAGACTTTCATCGGGTTTGCTGTGCAATGATCAAGAATAACCTAATGTCATTACCTGAGTCTAGCTCACCTCTTGATTATCCTATCCTAGCACCTTTGGTATCATTCATTTCATTATGTGTTTTATTTGAGGCTGGCCGCATTCATTCATTGGGAACTTCAACTTTAACCGACATAGATCATGTGAGCATCATGAAATCCAGTGTCTCCCCCACACCAAAAAGAGGTGGAATCACCGGCCAAGGTGACCCAAAAACATGCTAGCGTACATGGGAATTTAACCCCGCCAAATCCCTATATTGACAGTATAGGTTCGAAGACTAGGAGATATAGGGAGACCCATACCCGGCAAGCCGGACAGTCTCATCTCATGAGAGTTATGTGAACCTCCGCTCTTCCCGAAATAAGGCATCACCGCTCATAGCTAGCCTATCGATGCTCAGTATAAAGTTCCATTTCATTCATCTCATACGTCGTGGAAGCTGGCTTCTAGTATGAGGACATCATAGCTCATTAGATGATTTCTCATCTCATCATTAATATTAAGTGTGTTAATCTCAATACTTTCATTAGAGTGTTTATAGAGACTGGTCTCTTCATTATCTTACACTCTCATAGGTGAGTACGTTTTGGTAATATTTACTTAGGCTCATTTGAGATTGCTCTCATCATTAGCATTAGCCTCATATGATGTTGTCACCACATTCATTGTCATTAGCACATTTACTCTTCATATTTACTCACCTCATTTTACGTGAATGTTCATTTCATCATATGCCAATATACTTGGCCATTGGTGTGTTTCATACCCTTACTTATCCCTTCTAGGGTTTCATCATTTCATTGTTCATTTCATCATCCACTACATACATCTTAGTATCACTTACTTTTAAACGTATACTAGACATATGAGTCTATACACACAAGCCATGAGGCTTCATTCATAATTCGTTAAGTGATTCATACATTCCTAAGATTATGTAGTATAAGACTTATGTATCTTGTATATATGCCAAGATCTTGATTTCGATCTAAGTAGATGGAATTATTCTTGGATATTTTGTTCACGTATGACTTATGTGTCAATACGGGAGTTTGGACAAGAAAACCCAATTTCGAATCACTTGGATATCATTTACATTTTTCATTGATTTTATTTTTAATATTCATAACATTATAAATCTAGATTGAATCCCAATATTAACATCGTATCATTAATTTTCTACTTAGTTTTTCTCTTAAGTTGGCCGAAGGGTTGTGGGTTCGAACCCCCACAACCCCTTTTTTTATTTTTCATTAACATCATATTGTCCATTCTCGCCTAAACCAAGAGGTTGTTGGATCAAACCCCCACAGCCTCTTTTATTTTTGTTATTTAATTCGCTGGAATAGGGAGGTTGTGGGTTCGAACCCCCACAGCCTCCTTATTTTAATTTAATTTTGCTAGAGGCTGTGAGGTGGTGGGTTCGAACCCCCACAGCCTCCTATATTTTTTTATTTAATTTTCGCTAGGCTAGGTGTATTTGGCAGTGAGGTTGTGTGATCGAACCCCCGCAGCCTCACTTGCTTTATGAATTATTTTTGCTCCTCTCCATTTCCAGCCTTGAGGTCCTGGGTTCGATTCCCACGCCTCACGTTTTCTTTTCTTTATTTTTCTCTTCCTTCACTCGCTATCTGGAGGTCGTGGGTTCGAATCCCACGCCTCCCATTTATTTATTTAATTTATTTTTCTCTTCTTTCTTCTCCAGTGTCGCGAGTTCGAATCCCCCAGCCCACTTTTTCTTTTCTTTTCTCGCGAACTCACAGTAGCCAGGTTCGATTCCCCCCAGCCCTATTTTCTTTTTCCCTTCTCGCGAAACCATAAGCCATGTTCGATTCCCCTTAATCCCCCTTCACGTTTTTAACCTTCTTAACATGTGAGGTCTTGGGTTCAATTCCCATTGACCTCACTTGTTTTATTTTCACTTTAAAAACCCAGATTTTAACCTCCTTGTTGACCGAAACTAGAGTGTACAAATCTGGAAATTCATTCATAGTTTTTACCTCCCTTTAATCAACTTTTCATGTTAGTTTCTTAGGTAATTTCACCAAGCACTTAGTATGTAATTTAGGTGTAGTTTTAGTATGTAATTTAGGTGTAGTTTAGGGGTTACATTTAGTCAAGCGTTTTCACTCAAAATTTGTAACTTCACACACCATATGAACATCACATTATGCACAACTTTAACACATGAAATACAAGAAGAAAAACATGCCTTACACGTCTCCAAACAGTGTCTAAAACTCACTGCCAACGTACACATGCACACACATTTTCTTCGATTACACATTGGTTATCATTTTCGTGATTTCACGCACATAAATATATTCACATTCAACATAAAAACATCAGACATACCTAAATCTACCAGCAAGCAAACCCAACCTACGAATCATTGGGAGTTAGTGACAAGGACATGCAAAGGGGGAACAACCCTAGTTTCGAAGTGAATATCTTGAATCGTAAGGGACCTATTGGGAAAGGAACCAAGAGAGAAGAAACCCATACCTTAATTTGCTTGTTCGAACGTGAATTTGCTGCCCAAAACCTTCTCCAAAATCAGTCCAAACCTCCTCAACGTACACACCACTCGACGAACAACCTCTCTTTGCCTTGACGTGTGATTAACGTTGTTTTTCTTTAAAATTAGTTTGATTTCTTCAAGTGTGAAGAACCTTAGTTAAACTTTCTGTTCTTCACGTTATTTTTTTTGGCAGAGATATCTTGGAGAGAGTTTGTTGAACGTGTGAGGGTGATAGACGTGTTTAGGAGAGTGTTAGCTTAGGTTTAGGAGTCTTAATTCAAGACTTAGTCAAAATAGGGTTTAATTAAATTAATAAAATCTGATTTATTTCAACTAATACGTGAAAGGACCCTTTTGCCCTTAAAAAATCAGATTTTAATTGATGATTAAATCATCAATTCATCGCTTCTAGTAGGGCTCGAACCCGAGTGACACCCTACTTGTGAAAATGGGTCACTTCGGGTCGCCCCAACCCGAATTGTCTTTTTAATTAAATTAATTAATTAATTAATTAATTCCTCAAGGTAATTACAATATTACCCTTGGCCTGTAAAAGACCAATTTACCCCTGGACCCTCAAAACTCAAGATTTCTTCCTTTAAGTCCGGTAAAGACTCTTTCGATTAAATTTTCATTTTTGAGAGCCTCACACGGTTGGTTCCAACCTTTCAAAGCTCAATTAACTCCCCAAGTTAGTTGGCATGGTCTTAGTAAGGGTTCTGAGGTCTGGTTCTACGCGTATCAATCCGTGTGAACCTTGGTCTCATCGCAAGCATTCTTGACACCTTAAGTGTTTATCTTATTCATTTTTAGGGTTGTTACAGACTCTTTCTTTTCTTTCAACATTAAAGTAATGTAACTTCTAGGTCAATCAAACCCACATCATCACACTACAAAGATAAGAATACTACCCTAAATTCTAGGGGAAACATCAATTCCACAACATCAAGGGACTCACAACACAATAAGAAGTTAGAAACAACTCTACGACTCATCATGCCATAAGACTCTCATTATTCATTCCAAATAGCAAATCTCCTTTTTACATTTTTATCATGCTCATATGCATCAATTCTATACACATTTCAACAACTTCTAATAAAAGAACAATTTAGTTGGTTTCCCAAAAACATTACAGTAAGCTGCCTAACATTACACTGAGCATGCTCCCAAATTCCAAAAATGCAACATTTAGGCAATCGATGGGAAAAGCATGACAATATGAGATACAAAACTTTACCAGGACTAGCATACTATCATCACACCTAGGATAAAGTTTATACAAAGAACTCCAATCCATACTAGGCAACTTATCAAGGACCACATATATACAAAGGGAAATATTGAACACTTTTAAGCACATATTCTTAGGGTAGAATGCTTCCATAGGTAGTCACTAAGCATTTTCAAGTTCAAATCATCGTATTAGGCTATCATCAAGTAAAACCTTATTGGAACATATCATTCCAAAAGAACTCATTTTAACCATAATAACTTCTAACATGCTTTAACTATATCATGACATACATTTCTCAATATAACATGCTATTTAACATAAATTTCATATGTATAGCCATAATTGGCATCACATCATCAAAACATGAAAAAATTCACCTTCACACATACTCATTCAACCATAAAACCAAGATAAGCATTTAAACTCACCTTTTCTCCCTCATGCATAGAGATACAATCTCATCCAAGAACACATCTAAAACACCACCAGACAAGAAAACATAAGAGAGAGATCTTATAGAGTTAATGTAACATTCTGAAATTTCAAGATGTGTCGTAAAGCCTAACATAGAGATAATGAGTTCTAAGCACTTTTTTTAAGTCCATTTTAATGAATTTAGGTCAGTTAAGAAGTGTAAGAACCAAGACGTTCAAGAACGTCCATGACGTCCGGAAGTTGGTTCAAAAGGGTACTAGTGTGTCTTAGCATGTTTGACTAGTTTGTAGGAGTCGAAAACGTATGAAAAATGGTAAAAAGGTATCTAATAGGTGTTTGAGTTATTTCATGGTCGAAACATCCCGGTACGACTCCCCAAGGACCAACCAAGGTCCCTTGAGGAGGACCCTAACATTTGAAGCAACACTACCTAGCAGTGTGCATCGACGGAACAAGAGACGGCCCGTGTGTGGACAAACGGGGCGTCGATGCCACCGTTGTCCCACATTTAGACATGGTGAGGAAGACTTTCGCCTTCACAGTCTCTGAAATCATTGGTGGAGTGCAGGACGAGAGGGTGAGGGTCCGTAGGTTCACATACGGCCCATCGACAGGGTTCCGTCTATGAAGGGTGAGTTTTTCTGCATGTTTTGTTATTAATTCATTTAATTAATTAAGTGGTTTAGGGGTTTGTTAGGGATTAAGGGGAGACTAATTAACTAACTTAAAACCCATATAAAAGCCCCAATCCCAATCAAACTAAATAGAACTCAAAAACACAAACTCTGTTCCTTCTCTCTTCTTTCTCTCTCTACTTGAACTCACCATTGAAGACTAGCAAGGAGAAGGGTTTGGGGGCTGGAAAGTGAAGAATTCACCATAAGTTCTTCATCAAACTTTAAGGTATCGGAACTATTCATCTTTGAGACCTCTTTCCTCAAAGGGTTCATTCAAAGTGTTTTCAAATCTAGAGTTTTCAAATGGGTTTCATCCAATTACGAATTTGAAGTTATGAATTGAGTTATTGATGTTTTATTTAGGTTATATTGAATAGATTAACATGTATTTTAACTTGATTATGTTAATTGTTGATAGTCTTGCCTAAATTTAAGAACATGATCCTAAGTCCCTAACCCTAGGTTTGATCTTGATGTGAATTATGTTGGGATTGATTGAATTGAATTAATTATTGGTTAAATCAATAATATATTATGTTATTACACTGATCATAAACAAGTTGTGATGAATTTTAGTTTTTCATACTAGTTCTTGATAGGTGATCTAGGGCATGTTAATTTGACTTAGTCCTAAGCTTTGGTCTACTATTTAATTATGATGTAGTGACTCTTCTAGACCTGTGATTACATTGGTTATTGAACTATGGTGATTTCATGATCTAATTGGATTGAACTAAGGGTTGATGGTAAGACCTTGATGATTATGAAATGTGAAGAAGACTTGGTAAGTCTTGCGCCCTTATCCTTTGTTTCATTTATGGTTAATTGTAGTTAAGTCATGATAATTGTGTTGGAGCATGCCTTGTTAGGATTGATAGGGTGGTATGATGTTGAATTGAAATGTCTTGTTTAAGGTTGTGAGGTTGATTAAGATGTAAATATATATGGATGATGGTGATTGTCAATGTGCCTTATTATGAAAGAAAAATGTAAAGTGTTAATCTTATGTGAATTGTGATGAAAGTCTTATACTCATGCAATTCATGTTGATCTATTATGATGATGATTATACAAGGGCTAGACCCTATGACCTAAACTAAGTTATGAGTCATAAATAAAGACTAAAGACATTTCAATATGGGAATTAGCTTAGCGCCGAGTGAACTTGACTATGGGAGGTAATGGATTTCCAATAGAGGAAGTGTTATCCTTTGGTCCTATATGTGATGTTGACTCCCCATTGAGGGATACTCATTTCATTGATTCCCATGAGATGAGGCCCCAGTTATCAAGTGATATGTAGAGGGAATTACCTATCTCTTAGTTCTTCAACTATGTTCCCCCCATAGGAATACTAGCTAGTGGATCTACCTAGAAGCTACGGTTATGTTAGGTTTTACCTTCGCCGGTAGACCACCTTCCATCGGTGTAAGGTTTTACAACACCTGTTTCCACATTAGGTCATGTGGTCTATGTCGGTTAAGGCAAGTGTTCCCTAAACTAAAATAAAGTGTATAGACTAACTAAGGTGACTTGAGGGATTTGACTTAGCTTAGGTAGGCGTATGGGACTCTACCTATGCCTTGCACTAGTTTGCCTTGATAGGAGCTTTAGGAGGTAAATATTATGTATGTAAATGATGAGAAAGGTAAATGAATTATTTTGATGCTTATGAACATGCAATTGGTCTTTATTTTTAAAGTATGAACTTGTGTGTGTTGAAGGTTATGTTAAGTGAAGTAAGTTACTAATTATGATTCTTATTTGGTTACTTGATTATGTAGGGTTATGGGGCTTTGCTTGGTCATTTCACTTGTGGCTTTATAAGGATTTGGTTTGGATGTATTGCTTTGCTATTCACATGATTAGACCCTTATTTATGCTTGTAATGTGAATACTTGATGTTAGGGTTAGGTGAGATCGTGGGTTCAAGTATGTGTATGCATATGGTTGCTTTGACTTGATTAAACATGTCTAATTGGTTGGTATAGTTGTTGATTGTGCATAAAGACATAAAATAGCATGATTTAACTAAATTTCCCTTTTTAGAATGTTTGGTTATTATATGTGCATATGGTCTCATACTTAGTACATGTGGCGTACTAACACCATTTTCTCCCTTTTCCCCAAACACTTTAGGTTCCGGTCGCTGAGGTTTGGTTCGAGGTAATTGAGAAGGAGGCTTGGATACTCTTATCATCCAAGTGGTAGGTCCTCATTTTTCCGAGGATGATGCCGATATTCTACCTATGGATTTGTTTAGATATTATGACATCTATGTTGAATCTATCTTTCATTTGAAGACAAAGTTGTATAAAGCCTATATGTGGTTTACTTTTATTGTTGTTCTAGATGGTTTATGAGATAAGACGGATTCTATGACTCTAATTTCTAGCTTATATATGTGTATGAAATAAAAGTATAAAACTGAGTAATCTTCCTATACGAACGGGTCTATGTATTCTAGATATTAATACTATTATGTGTATGTAGAGGGCTATGTAAACCTCCGATTAAGATATAGTTAAAAAGTTTTAATTTTTCTGCATATTTTAGCCAATGAATGTTATGATGAATGCTAAAGGGCTAGTCTTAGTCCTCAAAGAGAACGAAGATGCCGGTTACGTCTAGGGGGTAAACCCGAATGTGACAGTTAAGTTCCATGGTATGAGAATGACGAAGAAGGGAAACTCTATCGTCCTATAGCCTCCCATACCAGTTAATGTTTCGCGACTCACCACCAATGCTACGAGACTACTAGACGTGGCAATATGAGACTTTTAGAACCTAAAACCACTTTATAAACCTTACTCTGATACCATGTTTGTCATATCCGGGGAACTCCCCCTGAAGTAACATGGCGTACTTGACCTCTCGGAGGTCTTATACAAGCCCATAGTTATCATTCATCGATTGACATAGTAAATTTAGCGGAAAATTTAAAACTTTTCCTAGCACATCATATGCTAGAAACTTTACTTCGCATATATATAAAATATCATATTACATACTAGACCTTAAGTATCTTTTCCATCTTAGACACAAAAACATTAGAGTACATTAGGGACACGACCCTTAAGACATAATACATAACAATACAATATTTCAACATTTTACAGTAAAGACATAAGTAGGAGATCCTTGAACTTAAGGATTCCTTTCATTGAGCTTGGGAATCATCTATCAAGATCTTCACCATTCAAGACATCCTTTAAGCATCCATAACCTACACTTTGTGTAAAACGTAGAGAAGAATGAGATTAGTACAAGAATGCACTAAGTATGGCAACCATGCAAAAACATGTATTTAAAAGGGACATTTTCTTGATATCATACTTCATGCATTTTTGAGTTAATCTTCATAAAACCTTTATCGAATAGCATTTATATCATTTACATACAATTATATAAACATATTCAAAAAGGCCAAACATATCATAGGATCACATATAGAATTTATTACACTTTAAAGTCACATTACAGTAAACTAGTTTTCCCTTAACAGTGAACTATCTTCCCTTCCATTCATTAACCTCCCAAGTAACCCACTAGTGATATTTGTGGTGCAATGCATAACCTTAAGGCCACAAGGAAACATACATATCATATACACAAGACAACACATACCATCATAGAAGTACAGTACAACATAGACATAGTTAAGCCATGACTATAAGGACAATTGCAGTAAACTACCTTTAACTTGCACATATACAAACTTCACTTCACATTAATGCATTATAAGACCTTTCTGACACTCCTACTGTAAGCCTACTAGTGCAATGTATATGTGAAGCCCCATAACCTCACACATACTTAGTAAACCAATCATAAGACCACAAGCCTTACCATCCAATTCATACATCAACAAGTAAGTGAGGACAACTTCATTCATGTCAATACAAGACTTTCATCATATAGTCAATAATATCAACATCATGCATATAGACTCATACCATGAACATCTTCATAACAAGTAGACCAATACTACAAACTCATGCATAAAAAACATATACATAGTGACATGCATTAGAACACCTTCCTAAGACTTCCTAAGGAGCTACTTGTGCAATGTCTAGATGGGTTCATTACTTCCACCTATCCTAAGTTACCTTCCTTAAGTCATCCTAGTTAGAGTCCTAGTTATTTACTTCCATTGTCCATTTTACGTTACGGAAACTATAGCCTAAACCGGTACTAAGACCATGGGTGCTAAACATGGAATTTGGTGTCATCCCCTCACACCAAAAATAGGGCATCTTACTTGCCAAGGTAAGACATATATCATGCTACCATATTAGGTGATAATACTTTCTAGATCCTATGTGAAAAGCATAGTTTTTGGAACTTGGGGGCAATCATGGAAATACCACTTTACACCCTATTTGGGTTATGAGGCTATCCACCCCATGATATTTATAGTAGACCTACCTTTCCACATTGGAAAGGGACACACACACATATACAAGTTCACTCGGTACTAAGCTAAGTTCCCTTTATTAAAAAAGCCTTTATTAACATTTATTTATAAAACATAGGCTTAGGAGAGTCATCCCCTCATATTCTTAGCTCATAGGTCATAGATGAGAGTTCATCAACCTAATTCATGTGAAAAATCCTTTCACATGGACATAGCATATCTATTAGCACTATCTAGTTAAGGATACACTTGAGCACATCTTTCAAGGCTCCACTATTGACTAGATCATCATTTATGTGTGTGTGTATACATATATGTGAGAAAGCCTTTCACATAACACCATAAGACCACACATGACCATACATTCATATTCATGCACATAGAAACCAAACCTAGGAACTATCCTATCAAGGTACACATGTGCAATGCATAGACAAGCTACCATACCCTTGCCCATACTAGTACACCTATCAAGTCATCCTAGTAAGGAATACATACCATACTTCACATACATATACCTTACATGCATAGTAGTAGACACTTGTGAATATGAGAACAACTTTTCATTAGACATTATGAACATTTACTACATTGTAAGCATGCATGAAGTGTGATTGTGTGTGTGTACATTCGTCAACATGATCACATAATGGCTATCAACAACTCATTGAGGCAGACACCCTCTTAAGACCATATTACACTTTCAAGCATAGACCACAGAACGTAATTTAACATAGAAGGAAAGACAATCTTCACATTATAACCAAGACTACTAACTTTAGCTATTTACACATTTTCATAGAGGTACATGAGTAGGGATAATCAATCATAAACACTCCACTCATGGACGCACCTACACATGATTTTACATAACCATTTACATGCTCATAATAATAGTAACATAACCTAGATTCACAACTATGATAGAAGACTAGGAACACCTTACACATAAGGTGATCATCATAATCACTCAATCATATATTCATCAATTTGCCTTTAAGGACATGGTCAACACATATATAATGACAATAAAGTAAACACCGCCACCATAAGTGGACCATACCACACAATGCCATACAAGGCTTCATCAACATTACTATAAAGAAATAGAGAAGTAGGAGAGTAAAGAAATTCTTACCAATCCTTTAGCCTTTGGTCATCATTGACCATTTACTCTTTCATCAATAATTGAAGTATAGGGCTGCATCTTAAGTTCCATAATCATACATGAATTCAATTATAAGCTACTACAAGGTCATACTACAACTAGCACAACACATTAGCATACTAAAAAGTAGAAGAACATAGACCATTAGCCAATTTCACTTACATGGATTATAGATCATATTTCATCAATAATATCAATCTAAGGCAGTAGCTAATCATACACTTAATCGTAATGAAATCATTCTTAAAGCACTTCAAGATCAAGCATCCAACATAGGCATTATACTTATTAATTCGCTAGAGTAAAAAGGAATTAGACAATACTATTGATTCTCTAAGGTCTTGATCATCAATCATATTTTTACAATACTGTACATGTTAGGAAGTCGCTAATTATATCATTACTCAAATGAATCATGATTCACATAATCTAAAAATATGGATTACATCACATATATAGTATTATAAATCGATAGTTTAGAAGAAGTAGATCAATTCATGCCAATCATTCTTTACTTTGATCATACGAGATTTCTATCCATAATTCAATAATTATATAACCTAAAACAGTAGCTACAAGCAACTTAACGTAATCCAAAGTCTTACAACAATTGACATAAAGCCAACCTTACAGTGAATACATAAATCATATACTAGTCATGTTGAATTCTTCATAAATTATTCCATATGGATCGTTAATCCTCAATTCAACATTAATTCATGTAAGTAATAGTAGGTATAACCACTTAAACGTAATAGAATCACAAGTCAATCGATAACAAGTGAAGATCATAAAGCCCATGCAAGGACTAAACTGATTTTGGGAAGGAGCATGGGTTCACATGCAATTGGAGTAAAAGCACGTTCTAACAAATACATTAACATCAATTAATCATGATTTAACCATTTAAAACATTTTTAGAAAGAACCCATGGCTAGATTGAAGAAGAAGAACTTTGATCATGAAATCTCCTTTGAAAACTTTGAGTTTAACTCTCCAAGTGAAAGGTTACTTAGAGATGAAGGATCACCATACCTTTGTCTAGTTGAAAATCTATAAAACATGGTGGTTCATCCATGGATATCAAATCTCCAAGATGTTCTTGAGCTTCATCAACAATGGTGTTTTCTTGGGAGAATATTTTTTGAGAGAAAGGTTAAATTTGTGTGAGTTTTTTTGGGAATGGGTTGATCACGTTTTTGATCACTTAAATACACCCAAAAATCACCAAATAAATAGTGTGGGGTCTGGTTAGAACGTGGGGTGAATTTCTCATTCACCCCTTTAATGAAACAGTGCACAAGCAGTGGGCACCATCAACGGACCCAATCGACTGGCCGTTGGTCAATCGACTGGCCGTCCTTTGGCTTCCGTCGATTGGTCCTTGGCCAATTTTTGGGTTGAGACCTGACCAAGCTAAGTATCAATCGACGAGACCTCACCTACGGGCCATTTGTCAACAAACTGGCCGTTGTTTGATCAGTCGATTGACACTGCCAAGGCAGTGTCTCGACCAGACTTGGGTCCTTCTTATGGGCCTTTTTGCGGGGCCCTTTAGAAATTGTACCCGGACGTTTCCAACGTAAATAAAACCCTTAACAAGTTGTAGACCTTCTACATAAGTTTCAACCAAAAAAACACCTGCAACTCGTCCAAACATGCAAGGCCCCATCAAGACACAAATATGCATGTCTCTAGGCTATCTTTCGAACGTCTTGGACGTTCTTGGACGTTTGACCTCCAAACTTCAAGAAAATTTATATAATACCACTAAATATAATTAAAACTCATTTTAAGACTTCATAAGCTCATGACATACAAATATAAGCATGCATAGACACATGATGCACATAGGCGACTAGTCGTTGAACGTCTTGGTCGTCCCTTCATGTTTGACTTCCAAATCACCTCAAACTTTATACACTACCTCTAAACCATATTATAAGACATTTTAGGACATTATAACCTTAATACAAATATTTTAGGATCTATACACCCTAACTCATTTTGGGGGTCTTACACCTTCCCTATGTGGGAAGGGACACTCCTAACTCTAGTTCACTCGGTGCTAAGCTAGAGTCCCTTTTTTAAATGTCTTTAATTTATTTATTAATCATCATATGTTATTTTAGGTCATAGGGTCTAACCCTTGTATATTCATCATCATCATAGCTCAATAAGAAATGCATGAGTATTGTCCTTTCATTACAATTCATATAGGTGAGGTTAGCACATCAACATTTTCATATCATGATAAGGCACATTGGTAAATCATTCACCATCCTTATAACATTTACATCTTAAGCCAACACCTCACAATCATAATAAAGACATTTAAATTCAACATCATACCACCCTATCAATCCTAATACAAGGCATACTCCAACGCAACATCATGACTTAATCACAATTAACCACAATTTGAAGTAAAGGATAGGGATCATAAGACATACCAAGTTTCCTTCATACTTCATCATCAAGGTCTTACCAAAAACCCTAAATTCAACCCAAATTGGGTATAAATCATCATAAGTCAATAACCAATATGATCACAAGGCTAGAAGAATCACTACATCATAATTCAATACTAGATCATAGCTTAAGACAAGATACGTAGGTCAATTCACAATATACCTCATAACCTAGATCATCTTCTCAAGAACTATCATGAAAGACTACAAATAACTCTAGTTCATTCATGATTAGTGCAAAAACATCATCTAGTAGTAATTCAACAAATAACCAAGTTAATTGAACCAATATAACCTAAATCATATGAAGATCATAACTTAGGGTTAAGGGGTAAAGGTCATCTTCTACAAACTAGACCAAACCATCAAGATATATCATAATTAGGTTAGAATACATGTTAATATATTCATAATATCCAATATAAATCATAAACAATTCAAATCATAACATTAATTTCGAGATTGAATGAAACCCACTTGAAAACTCGACTTTGGAAATCAATTTGATGGAACCCTTTGAGAAAAGAGGTCTCAATGTTTAATTAGATCCCATACCTTGTTAATTGATGAAGATTGATGGAGGAAACTGACCCTTTTCAGCCTTAAACCCTCCCCTAGATAGGTCTTCAATGGTGTTCTTCACTAGGAGAGAAAGAAGAGATAAGGAAGAGAGTTTTGGGTTTGTGAGTTATGAGAGTTTAGTTAGTCTTAATTAGGTTAGGACTTTATATAGGGGGTTAACTCACTTAATTAATCTTTATATAACCCCTAATTAACTTCCTAACTAATTCAAATAATTAAAAGGAACAAGTCAAAACGTGCAGCAAAACAAAGACCCCATCGACGAGACCACGATCGGCGGACCGTTGGTGCATCGACGGGCAGTCCCTCCTTCCGTGCTGCATATCCGAAGGTAAGTTCAGAGACTAATCAAAATGAACACTCCAGAATTTTGTCTAACTGGCCATCGACGGTGGTATTGATGCCCCGTCGATTCACCAACGGCCCATCTGTGGAATGCGTTGGTGACACTGTCTTTTGACAGCTTTTGCTCACTCTTGCAAGGGTCCTCCTCAAGGGACCTTGGTTAGTCCTTGGGGAGTCATACCCAAAAGTTTTGACGATGAATCAACTTAAACACATGTTATACACCCTTCCACCAATTTTCATCATTTTCCGACTTCTAAAAGCTAGTCAAACAGGCTAAGGCACGCTAGTACCTCCTAGAACTAGTTTCCGGACGTCATGGACATTTTGGTTTCTAGACTTCCTAAGTGACTTATAATATTTATAATTGACCTTAAAATAGGGTCTATACCTTAGGACACTTATGTTAAGCTCTATAACATGTCTTGTATTTTTGAAGTGTTACAGGCAAGTTCAAATGAAAAGGCCAACCTAGCTTCCTATCAACTGAAGGATTTGGATCAAACTTGGTATACCTAATGGATAGATAATAGGGCTTTGAGAGTGGGTCCTATAACTTGGGAAGTGATTAGAAAGACTTTCATTGATCGGTTCTTTCCTAGGTGAAAAAAGGGAGGCGAAAGCGGAAGAATTCATCAATTTTTTTCAAGGAGGTATGAGTGTGCAAGAGTACTCCTTGAAGTCACTAAATTTTCCAAGTATGCTCATTCCTTGGTATCTAATCCGAGGGATCATATGAGCCGCTTTGTGACAATAGTGTTCGATGACTTACTTAAAGAGTGTCATTCGTAATTGTTGCATAATAATATTGATATCTATCATTGAATGGTTCATGCTCAACGAGTTGAGGATACTATACTCAAGAGGAAGAATAAGGAGTTTAAGAGGGCCAAGTCTTATGAGGGAGGTACTTACAAGGGTAGGCTTGAAATCCAAGACAAGTCTAGGTTCGAGAAAAGAGTCTCCAACCAAGTTCCTTCCAATTTTCCTAAGGCTAAAAAGGATAGATTGTCTAACCCTATGTCCCAAAAGGAAAGAAGTGAAAACTCACCTAGTGATAAACCTACTTGTGCCAAGTGTGGTAAAGAGCATAGGGATGAATGCTTGGTGGGAACGAGAAATCGCTTTGGTTGTGGAAAAGAGGGCCATAAAGTTAGGGATTGCCCTAATGTGAGGAGTCAAGAGAAGGGTAGTGTTCAAGCTCAAACAAGCGGTCCTAATTCTGATGCTCTAAAGTGGAACCGTTTTTATGCTCTCAGCTCTAGGGGTGAGAAAGAGGAATCTCTCGATGTGGTCACCGATATATTACAAGTCTTCTCTATTAACGTATATGCTTTACGTGACCCCGATGCTACATTATAATTTGTAACTCCTCTAGTAGCTAAAAAGTTTGATGTTCTACCCGTTGTTGTGATTGAACCATTTTCAATTACAAACTCGGTGGGTGACTCCGTTGGGGCTAGAACAGTCTTTAGGAGTTGCCCTATATCTTTGCCCAATAGAGTTATATGGGTGCATTTGGTACAACTTTATATGGTTAATTTTGATGTCTTTTTTGGAATGGATTGGTTGCATGATTGTTTTGCTTCCATAGATTTCTGAACAAGAGTGGTTAAGTTCAATTTACCTAGTGAATCCGTCTTAGAGTGGAAAGGGGGTAACCCAATTCCTAGAGGTCGTATCTTTTCTTATCTAAAATCTTTTACAATGATATCTAACAGGTGTCTTTACCATACTGTGAGGGACAAAGATCTTGAGTCTGACATTCCTCATATATATTTGGTCCCCGTCGTGAAGGAATTTCCGAAAGTCTTTCTCGATGAATTACCTAGAATTTCTCCCGAGCGGGAAATAGTCTTTTGTGTTGACTTGTTACTGGATACTAATCCCATTTTAATCCCTCCTTACCAGATTACTCAGGCAGAGTTGAAAGAGCTAAGCCTTTTACTCAAATATTTAGTAGATAAAGGGTTTATTCAACCTAGTATTTCACCATTTGGAGCTACGGTGTTGTTTGTTAAGAAGAAGGATAGTTCCCTTAGGATGTGCATTGACTATCTCCAACTGAATAAGGTCACCATTAAGAAAAAGTATCCTCTCCCTCAGATTGACGAGCTGTTTGTTCAACTACAAGGGGCAAGGTACTTTTCAAACATTGACATGAGGTCCGGGTATCAACAACTATGTATGGTTGCTATGAGTTCCTAGTAATGTCCTTTGATCTCACTAATTCCAGGTCGACTTTTATGGACCTTAAGAATAGGGTATTCCAGAATTACCTAGATTCCTTTGTGATTGTCTTCATTGACAATATTTTGGTTTATTCGAAAAATGAGACTGAACATATAGGTCATTTGAGAGTGGTATTGCAAGTTCTTAAGGAACACCAACTATTTCTAAGTATAGTAAGTGTGAGTTTTGGTTGAGATCGGTGGCATTTCTTTGTCATATTATCTCAAGTGAGGGTATAGAGGTTGATCCAATGAAAACCATGCGGTTAAGAATTGGCCTATACCATTGACTCCAATCGACATTAGAAGTTTCTTCGGTTTAGTCGGGTACTATAGGAGGTTTGTGGATGGGTTTACGTCCCTTTATTCTCCTTTGACTACCTTGACCCAAAAGTGTGTTAAATTTGAGTGGTCGGAGGCATGTGAAAGAATCTTCCAAATTTTGAAATATAGGCTTAACTCTGCTATGGTGTTGACAATACCAAAGGGTACCATGGGTTTTTTTGTTATATTGTGATACTTCCGGAGTGGGCTTGGGTTGTGTCCTTATGCAACATGGGAAGGTAGTAACCCATGCCTCTAGAAAACTCAAGGTGCGTTAAAAGAATTATCCAACTCACGATCTTGAATTAGTCATTGTAGTGTTTGCCTTGAAAATATGGAGGAATTAGGTGTATGGTGTTCATGTGGATGTCTATACCGACCATAAGAGTCTTCAATATGTGTTCACTCAAAAGGAGTTAAATCTCTGACAAAGAAGATGGTTTGAATTATTGAAATATTATGATATGAGTGTTCTCTACCACCCCGGCAAGGCCAATGTGGATGCGGATGCTCTAAGTCGTATTACCATGGGTAGTGTGTCTCATGTAGAAGAATGTAAGAAATACCTACTGAATGATGTTCATAGGTTGTCTCGAATAGGTGTTCGGTTGGAAGATTCCCCAAATGGTGGTTTTATAGTTCATAATAATTTCATGTCGTCTTTATTGTTTGAGATGAATCTAAGCAACATCTGGATCCACTATTGATAGAGTTGAAGAAATCAGTACTTAGCAAGTTCAATGAGTCATTCTCCCAAAGGGGGGATGATGTGCTTAGGAACAAGAGGTAGGTTGTGTGTAGCGGATGTTGATGATTCGAGAGGAATGATTCTGCAAGAAGTCCATGGATCCTGATATTCTATTAATCCGGGTTACACCAAAATGTAACATGAACTTAGAGAGGTATATTAATGGGATGGCATGAAAAGGGTTTCCAAATCGGCAACAAGTTAAAGTAGAGCAGCTAAAGTCAAGTGGTTTGACTCATATAATGGAAGTCCCTACTTGGAAGTGGGAAGAAATTAATATGGACTTGGTTGTTGGGTTTCCTCGAACACGGAGGCAAAATGACTCAATATGGGTTATAGTGGATAGACTGACAAAATCCTCTCAATTTATCCCCGTTAAGTCTACTTATTTGATGGAGGATTATGCTAGAATATACATTAATGAAATTCTGAGTCTTCATTGTCATGACCATGGAGCACCACATAGAAGTAACATGTCGTACTTGACCTCTCGGAGGTCTTATACAAGCCCATAGTCATCAACGTCATAGGTAAATTTACCGAAAAAATTAAAATTTTTCATAGCACATTGTATGCTAGAAACATCACTTCATATATATATATATATATATATAATATAAGTCTTAATACATAATTAGACTTTAAGTCTCTTTTGTCATCTTAGACTCAACATTACTAGAATAGAATAGGGACACAGACATTATCAATATAAAATAACTAAGCTATTACATAACTTTGAACATAAAAATAACATAGAATATCCTTGAATCATAAGGATGTCTTCCTTGAGCTTTGGAAACACATATCAAGCTCTTCACTTTAGAGACATCCTTTAAGCATCCATAACCTACACTTTGTGTAAAAAGGTGAAGAAGAATGATGTAAGTACAAGAACTCACTAAGTATGTCAACAATGCAAAAACATGCATTTAAAGAGGATATTTGGTTAGAAAACCATGCCTCATGCTTTTTAGTAAATCTTTACAAAACCTTCATAAAATAAGCACAACATATCTCATATGCTTCACATAGTCATTTAGACATATAAAATGATCATAACATCATATAAAGCCATACATTGCATTTAAGGCACATTAAGTATTACATTCACAGTAACCTCCTTTTACCTTAGTGTAAGTCTCTACTCCCAAGTAACCCTATAGTAATACTTGGTGCAATGCATGAATAGTGTTCCATTTCACTACCCACACTCAAGCATCACCTTAAGGTGTCACATCCGGGAATACCCCCTAGACGTAACCGGCGTCGGCGTCCTCTTTGAGGACTAAGAGTAGCCTCTTATCTTACATCATTACATTCATAGGTCAATTTTAGCGGAAACTTTAAAACTTTTCATTACTTTTACTCGGAGATTTACATAGACCTCTACATACACATAGTATATATATATATATATATATCGAGTAAACATAGACCCTTCGTATATGAAGATTATTTAGTCTTCTACTTTTATTGCACATAAGTATATAAAATATAACATAGTCTCAAAATAGTCGTATCATCTCATAACCATCTAATAAGAGTATATCAAATTGGGCCTAGCCCATACATCAATTAAACAAGCCCACATATAGGTCATACAATGTTTAGTATCCAAATGAATAGGAAAGAAACATAAGAGTCTTAATACTAAAAACAAATCATGGCTTAATAGTGGCATCGCCCTAAAAAAGTGAGGACCTACCCTACTTGGATGATTAAGAAATCCAAGTCTTCGTCAATGTCGTCTCCAAAGTCCTTCAACAACCGGAACCTAAAATGTTGGGGAAAAGGATGAAATGGGGTTAGTACACACCTTGTGCTAAGTATAAGACCAAATGCACACATATCATGAAAACATGATAAAAGGGACATTTCATTAAGTATGCAATTTACTTTGAAAACCTTTATGCACATTCAACAAGATTATACCAAATCGCTAAGGCATACTCATTAAGTCATAGGCATGTACATCACAAGACCAACAACATCAACACTAGTCAATTCAACATGCATATCATGTAATTGAATACATAGTCCACTGACTCTATCATCAAGTCGTAAATAACCAGAAGCATGAATAAGAGTAAATTTCATCATAACCAAAGTAAGACAATTACCCATGAACACCTATCAAGTCAACAAGTGCAATGATCATGCAAAGACCCATAATCTTACTCAATCAAATAACTCAACAAGAATCATGACCAGCATCCCACTTCACCTAATATGACATTTAAGAATACATATCATCATACTTTAACAATATACACCAACACATATACATAAGAAAATCCTCCTAAGACTCCCTTCAAGGCTAACTAGTGCAATATTTAGGTAGAGTCCCATACCCCTACCTAGACTAAGCTAAAACCCTTAGGTTATCCTAGTTAGAGTTCATTCCTTTAATTCATTATACCTTTTGGGAACATCTTGCCCTAACCAACATAGACCACATGTGCTAATGTGGAATCCGGTGTCATGGAACCCTACACCTAAAGAAGGCGGACTACTTGCCAAGGTATTACCAAAACATGAACATAGCAACTATGTGGATCCACTAGCTAGTACTCCTTTGGGGGAAACATAGTTTAGGAACTAGGAGATATAGTTGGGACCGTCCTTTTGATACATGCATTATAATCTCCAATCTCAAGAGTATGTTAGTGATCCTAAACCTTTACATCAATTGTGATGGCTTGCACTTGGTTATGAAGTTCAGTTGAAGTATTGTCACGACTGGAATCTGGACCCCAGACGAGACCGGCGTCGTTGACCTCTCAGAGGTCGCAGACAAGCCTACTTACGTCATGCTTACTCTACATAGGTTAATTTTAGCGGAAAATTTGAAACTTTTTGTTTCTAAACATTGCTTACTAAACATTTCTAATGCATTCGTAATTTGTTCAACATCAACCATCTAACATTAAGAGATAATCAAATGAAAGAAATAGTTCAATAATTCTCAATTGTATAATTGTCAAAATGGCACCAATACATAGTTTGAATAAAATAGGAAAGAAACGCTAGTGGAACATGCTCCACTAGCTCAACTCTAAAACTAAGCTAGAACATAAAACAGTAGCATCCTCGAAAGCATGAGGACCTACCAACTCCGGATGAATGCTGGATGTCCGGATAACTGCAACGATGATCCTGCAGCTCTATCGTCCACCTGTGCCTGCACCTAAAATAGTAGAGTTTGTATGGGGTTAGTACACACTTGTACTAAGTATGGGTATATGCAAGCACACACCAAGGACATGCATGAGAAAGAATAGCCCTTTCCTAACAACATGATTTTTGGAAGTCAAGTCAGTGGACTTGCCAAATTGAGATTTGGAAAGTTTCCTAATTTGGATTAGGAAAGTAAATGATCTTTCCAATTTGGATTAGGAAAGTCAGTGATCTTTCCAGATTTGGAATAGGAAAGTTATGCCATGAGAATAACATACATCATCATACTTTTCACATTTGCATGCAGCACATAACATTTACACATAGCACACATCATATAGCATATAGTACATTTTTCATGTAGCACATAACTTCGTTCATATCATTCATTCATATGCCATGAGACCTTGGAATCATGGACTTGACATTAAGAGATCCCAGAAATGAGGGTTCAACATATGGGACCTCGGCTGGGGAGTCTTCATTAGCAAACACAGAGTCTGCTTCATTCATTCATACGTACTTCATTTCATTTCGTTCATAGTCCAGTGTAACCACCGGTTATACGAGGGATGTAGTTTAAGACTTTCATTAGGTTCGTTGTACAATGACCAAGAATGACCTAATGTCATTACTTGAATCTAACTCACCTTTTAATTATCCTATCCTAACACCTTTGGTATTCATTCATTTCATTATGTGCATCATTTGAGGCTGGCGTCATTCATTCATTGGGAACTTTAACTTTAACCGACATAGATCATGTGAGCATCATGAAATCCAGTGTCTCCCCCACACCGAAAAGAGGTGGAATCACCGGCCAAAGTGATCCAATAACATGCTAGTGTACATGGGAATTTAACCCTGCCAGATCCCTATATTGGAAGTATAGGTTCGAAGACTAGGAGATATAAGGAGACCCATACCCGGCAAGGGGACAGTCTTATCTCATGAGAGTTACGTGAACCTCCGCCCTTCCCGAAAGAAGGCATCACCGCTCATAGCTAGTCTATCGGTGCTCAGTATAAAGTTCCATTACATTCATCTCATACGTCATGGAAGCTGGCTTCTAGTATGAGGACATCATAGCTCATTAGATGATTTCTCATCTTATCATTCGTATTGAGTGTGTTAAGCTCAATACTCTCAGTAGAGTGTCCATAGAGGCTGGTCTCTTCATTATCTTACACTCTCATAGGTGAGTACGTATTGGTAACATTTACTTAGGCTCATTTGAGATTGCTCTCATCATTTACATTAGCCTCATATCATGTTGTCACCACATTCATCATTATTAGCACCTTTGCTTTTTATAGTTATACACCTCTTATTACGTGAATGTTCATTTTGTCTTATGCCAATGCACTTGGACTTTTGGTGTGCTTTACACCCTTACTTAACCCTTCTAGGGTTTCATTATTTCATTGTTCATTTCATCATTTCATTGTTTATCCCATCATATGTCAATGCACTTGGCCATTCAGTGTATTTTACACTCATACTTAACCCTTCTAGGGTTCATCATTTCATTTCATACATCTTAAGTTCACTTACTTTTGAACGTATGTTAGACTTATGTGTCTATACATACAAGCCATGAGGCTTCATTCGTAGTTCATTATGTGACTCATACATTCCTAAGATTTTCTAGTACAAGACTTATGTATCTTGTATATATACCAAGATCTTGATTTCGATCTAAGAAGATGGCATTATTCTTGGATGATTTGTTCACGTATGACTTATGTATCAAACGGAAGTTTGGGTAAGGAATCCCAAGTCTTGAATCAATTGGATATGATTTATATTTTTAATTGACTTTATTCTAATATTCATAATATTTTAACTCTAAGTTAAATCACAATATTAACATTGAAGGATTACTTTTCTATTTAAGCTTTTTCTTGAATTTGGCCGATGGGTTGTGGGTTCGAGCCCCCACAACCCCATTTTCATTTTTCATTAACATGATATTCTCCCATCTTTCTTAAACCAAGAGGTTGTGGGATCAAACCCCCACAGCCTCTTTTATTTTACTCTTAATTTCGTCCAAGTAGGGAAGTTGTGGGTTCGAACCCCCACAGCCTCCTTCTTTTAATTAATTTTCGCTTAAGGGCTGTGAGGTGGTGGGTTCGAACCCCCACAGCCCCATATATATATTTAATACTTTTCTCTAAGTTGAGAGCATGGACAGTGAGGTCGTGGGATCGAACCCCCACGGCCTCACCTATTTTTTTTAAAATTCATTTTCGCGGGCAGTAGCTAAGTGGTTCGAATCCCCTTAGCCCCAACACATTTTTTAAAAAAACATCTCAGCCTCTTAGTCATGTGAGGTCTTGGGTTCGATTCCCCTTGACCTCACCTATTTTAATCCCTTTTAAAACCCTTTCAAAGTCTCCAGAAACTGCCCGAATTTAACATCAAAATATGGAAATTTTGATTACCATTTTGCAGTCTATTTTTCTCCACTTTTTAACGTTGAAAATTCATGCATTTGGAGTAGTGTTTAGTGAGTCCTTTAGGTGCATTTTCATGGACATATTTGGCCAAGAATTCTTCATTTAAGTTCAGCCACTTTACACTTAATTGAACATCATCATTTGCATAAGTTTGTACACTTAAATAACACCCAAAATCATATCAAACTTGAAGCCATAAATCAACACTCATTTACAGTAAGTTTACAATAAACTTTTTCACATACTCACACATATTTTTGGCAAAAAAGCTTGTCATTCATATGATTCCAAATACATGTTCATGAAAACACCTTGCAACACCTAATTTCTACCAGCAAACATACCAACCTATGAATTCGTTGGGAGCTAATGACAGGGACATGCAACGGGGAAAACAACCCTAGTTTTGAGCCAAATATTCTGAGTCCTAGGGGTCTCTTGGGAAAGGGACCAAGAGTAAGAAGACCCATACCTTAGTTTTCTTGTTCAACCATGAGAATGCTGCCCAAGAACCTCTCCAAAAATCAGTCCAAACACCGAAAGAACAAGCAAAATCCGTCTAGATATTGATCTTTACCTTTTGTTCTTAAGATTATTCTTCTTTTGAGTTTTTAGCTTTCAAGTTCTTGATGAACTTTTGCACTCACTTTTTCCACTTTTCTGATTTTTTTCTCACGTTTGGCAGCCATAAAGAGAGGGTGAAAGTGAGAGAGATTGACGTGAAAGAGAGTGAGGGATGGGAGATAGTGGTCTCTTAGAACTAGGACTTGTTGGTAGGACTTAGTCAACTTAATTAATAATTAATAATTAATAGAATCTGATTTTTCTTTTTACTAAATCAGCTAATATTTATTATTTATTAAAATTAATTTACCAAATTAAATAAAAGCAAGTTAAATCCTTGCTTCTAGTGGGGCTCGAACCCGAGTGGATCCCATTTGCGAAAATGGGTCACTTCGGGTTGCCCCACCCGAATTTCTTCCTTCAATTAAATTAATTAATTAAATAATTAATTTCTCAGGGTAATTACAATATTACCCCTGGCCTGGAAAAGGCCATTTTACCCTTGGACCCTCAAAACTTAAAATTTCTTCTTTTGAGTTCGGTAAAAACTCTTTTGATTAAAACTTCATTTTCGTGAGCCTCACATGGTTGGTTCCAACCTTTCCAAGGTCAATTAACTCCCCAAGTTAGTTGGCTTGGTCGTAGTAAGGGTTCTGAGGTCTGGTTCTACGCGTATCAATACGTGTGGACCTTGTTCTAATCGCAAGCATTCTTGAAAAACCTAAGTCTTCATCCTATTCATTTTTAGGGTTGTTACAAGTATATATTGTGATTGTATTATGTAGGTGCTGGTATGATGATGTAATTGAAATGTCTTGATTATCTAAAGATGTGAGATTATTTTTAAGATTTAACGATGTAACATTCCAGAAAATGTACTTGTCTAGTGAAGAGTCTATTAGATTTTAAGAATATGTATTGGGGTACACAGGCATCCCAATGCCCAATATTGAGTAATATTGGGCATGTTAGAGAATATTGGCTTAAGGGTGTTAGCCAATTTCTATGTATTCAGAAGTAACTTAAAATACAATCCAAGCTTGTTTAGGAATTGTACCTGCAATGAAGACCCTAAGATAAATCATTTTATTCTTCGCTTACTCACATTAGGTACGAGGCATCCAAGTGTCAAGCCTAGGTACCATAGCTCATGATCATTTAAAATGATCATGTAGATTAAACAGTGCCCAAGGACATAGTGAGGATCCTTGGGGAAAGAAGTGAACTTTCCAAGTGCAACTAAAGAGTCCACGGTTAGGAAAGTACACGACAGCCCATGTTCAAGCACATGTGTTACCGGACGAGAGACCAAGCCCAACCGATTCGGTTAGGGAGGTTAGGGGACAAGCACGCGTCGGGTCAAGCCACGTGGGTACGAGCTTCCTAACCAGTACTAGGCTCTAACTAACTGACCTAAATAGCTAACTAACCTAGGACTAACTAAAATGAACTAACTAGTATGCCCGACATCCTAAGACCTAACCGGGTGACACTAGCCGAGTAGCTAACTAAAGAAACATCCTAGTACCTAACCTAGGATGGTCCAAAGGGTTAGTTATGGTTCCAGAGACATAGGGTTACTTTAGTAATTACCCTAGGTCACTTAATTAATTAAATTAGCAACTTAATTAATTAATTTAAATTCATGGTCAAACCGAGACCCTTAGCAATTTTTAGAATTTGGCTAATTCAAATGCTCTCCTATTTTTACTCAATTTAGGAGGGGCGTTTTGGTAATTAGCTAATTGATTTATTTAATTATGTTATTTAGACTAAATTGAATTAGCAAATATTCAGTTCCTACGACTTAGACTCATGTTTAACCATTATAAACCTACGACTGAAAAACAGTGAGCAAACGTAAGAAAAACCTTAGGCGATTTCAAGGCAGTTCTTCAAGATTTTCGTGCAAAGTACAAGGTGATCTTCGTAGATTCAATTCTACAGTAAAATTGTCGAAAGTTCATCTCCGTAGTTCTCCCTATTTCCGATTCTAGTAGTATGTATAATGTAAATCTCGAGCATGTTGTTTGTATGTGGTGCTAACTGATCATAATGTGTAGGTTTATGTGATTTATAATGTCGAATGAGACCTATAGGTAAGATTCGTATGATTAGAGTATTATTTACATGAGATAAGATATGTTGTAATGCCTAATTGTGTTCGAGAAGATGAAATTTTTTATAAGTCGTTTATGATATTCAGTTTATTGTTGAAAGGAATGAGGGTTTCGATTAATGTGTGTGTTTACAGTAAATATGTTTGAAAGTGTTTGGAATGTAGTGTTCCAAGAAGAAATAAGAATGAGAATCAAAGCTAGTTAATGAATCTTCAATGCCAAATCAACTTTATAGCTTGGCCAAACTAAGCACTGAATTATTCTTATAAGCTAATTAAATGCTAAAATTGGCTGCTCAAAATGATGAGATTACTATAGTATATACATGAATTTAATTGACTTGGCTAGTGATAATATCAAAGTTTGATTTATGCCAATAAATTGTTCAGCAATATTATTTCCAAAAATATGTAATAGAATTGGCCAATGACTAATTCATACCCATCTTTTATGGCCAATGTATTGTAATGCCAAATACATGTTAAAAATTGACTTGACAAGATGTAACTCAATGAACTCATAACCAAGGGTATGCCAATGATTGGGAAAAGTCCCAAGATACCCTATCTAAATGAACATTGTGAACATAGTAGCACATTGAATAATTCCTTACAACTTTCATAAAGAATGGTACAAGGCTACCAAATAACATTGAACAAGATAAGGTGAGTATTGAAATAACTAAAAGCTTATGAGTTATTTAATTGATCGAGAATGGGGTGTTAAAGGAAGTGAGACAAGTCTCACTTACACCTAAGCAATTACGTCAAAAAGTACTCACATAAGAGGGTGTTAGAAATCGTGAGACAAGTCTCACTCACACCATGATTATAATGTAAGATTTAAGTTCACATTCATCAAGTAAATAAAGGGATGACCAGTCATCCATTGAGCTAAGCATACCTTATATTAGAAGCAAGCTTCCATAATGTATGAGTAACTCTAAAAGTTGTAAAGTATAATAAATCTGAGCTAAGCATCGATAGACTAGCAATGAGCTTATGCCAGCACATGTAAGCCTCATGAGACGAGACTACCACCAAAGTGTATAAGGGTCTCCAAAGTCTCCTAGTCTTTGAACTATGTCGCCAGCATAGGTTACTAGATAGTGGATCCACCTAAGAAAGCTAGGGAGTATTTGGTTTCAATTTGGCCGGTGAACCACCTCTTTTCGGTGTGGGGAAGACACTGGATTTCATGTTAGCTCACATGATTTATGTCGGTTAAATGCTCAATAAAGTATTCGTGTCATGAACCGGATTCTGGAATCCTACCCGCGACCGGCGTCGTTAACCTCTTAGAGGTCACAGACAATCCTCTTCTTAGCTTTCATCACAATCATACAGTTAAATTTTGCAGTAAATTTAAACTTTTTAATACTTAGCGAAGTATACATAGAATTCATATAGTATTGTATAAGAGTGATATTCTAATAGCTCAAACTCAACAACCATCTATTAAAGATTAAACAATTGAAATAAATTATCGTAATAATAATACTAATAGTTTGCCAATTGGCCTTATTACAATGCTTGAACAAATACTTGAAAAGAAACACTAGGGACAGTAGTCACTAGCTATATCCAATGTACTAAGCTAGAATAATAAAGAGTAGCATCCTCGAACTCAACAGGACCTACCAAAGTCTGGAGATCGCTATTCCAAACCGCTTCGTCGAACTCTAAACTTCTTGAGAACATGCGCTTAAAAAATAGTAAATAGATATGGGGTGAGTACACACTTGTGCTAAGTATAGGTGTATGCACATAACACATAAGGGAATATGCATGAACAAGGACAGCTCTTTCCTAAACAACATGTCAATCACGGTCTAAATGTTACTTACTTACTTAAATCAGTAATCTTAATTTATGATATGTATATGACACGTTCTCATGCAATTAAGGCACACAACTCGTTTTCTATATGAACATAAGACCTTGGAATCATGAACATAATTTTAAGACAACTTAAACACACATTTATTATTTTGCTTCTAGGCCGAGAGCTACCCTTCTCATACTTCGATTATTTTTCAGTCGTTTTCTTCTTTCTATTGTGTAGTTCAATGATCTCCTTTGATCTTATGTTTTGCTTACAAGTGCAATGATTCATTGTAGTCCCATACCTACAATGAATTGAGTAAGCAATTCACAAGACTAAAGAAATGATTTGGCTACCCTATTTACAAGTTAGATTTCTCATTCTTATTTGATTGGGTGTACATGTATTTATAAGCCAATCTTTATTAGGTAGGCCCCTTATTTGTTTCTTTACATAATAATATATCTTGGGACATAATCCATACTCCATTATTGGCTACCCCAACTTGTTATGTCTATCAAACACTAGTGATTGATGTTCTTTAAGCTCTTACTTTACATAGTTCACTATGAACTTATGATTCTACTTCTTTGGTCGATTGTACACTTTGAACATGCTACTTTATTCTTTCTTACTCTCTTAAAGAATTCTGTTAGCATTAATAGAAGTAGATTATGTGAGCTAAATGAAATCCAGTGTCTCCCCCACACAGAAAAGAGGTTATTCACCGATTAGGGTGAACCAAGTTCTGTCTCTACCCCACACCGAAAAGGGGGGTTCACGGGCTAAGGCGATACCGAGTCTGTGTCTTCCCCACACCTAAAAGGGGGGTTCACGGCGATACTAAACATATTAATTTTCCTTAGCTTTAACCGACATAGAATATGTGAGCTAAACATGAAATCCGGTGTATTCCCCACACCGAAAAGAGGTGGAATCACCGGACAAAGTGAAACCAAAACTACCTAGCATTCTTAGGTGGAGGAATCCACTAGCTAGTCTCTATGCTGGCGAAACATAGTTCGAAGACTAGGAGACGTACTGAGACCCTAGACCACCGGGGTGGTTATCTCATCTCATGAGACTTACATGTTTTGGCACAAGTTCATTACTAGTCTATCGGTGCTAAGCTCAGATTTTATCTTCTTATCTTTTAGAGTTTACTCATACATTATAGAAGCTTGCTTCTAGTTAAGAGGTTTTACTTACTCTATGGATGACTGGTCATCCCTATCTTTACTTGATGAATATGATCTTAAGTCTTTACTTTATCATCGTGGTGCGAGTGAGACTGGTCTCACGGACTCTAGCACCCTCTTATGTGAGTATTCTTGACATAACGAATAAGTGTTCTTGAGACTCGTCTCACTTATTTCTAACACTCTATATTAGGTCAATCTCATCACTTAAGCTTTTAGTTATTTCTTTACTCACCTTAACTTGTTCACGTCACTTACTAACCTTATATCATTCTTTATGATTGTTATTTATTCTTTGTAAGATGTTAATTGCATTCACAAGTTCATGTGGATAAGGGTATGTTGGGACTTGTCCCATTGATTGGCATACCCTATGTTATGAGTTCATTGACATGGATATTAGAATGGCTTTTTGGAGTAGTACATTTAGATATAGATTTGTTAGCCAATTTGTTGGCATCATTCATAATTTCTCCAGTTACTTGTCATAATATTATCACTAGCCAATTCAATCACTTCATTAATGCATTATAGTAATCTAACATGTCAAACAAGTCAACTTTTAACCTTTTATTATCATATAATGCAATTCAATGAACAATTCATATCAATCTCTTATTCAAGAAACATATGCAGGCATTATAACAATCAACGTTCATGTAAATAACACCCTATGTATGCGGATCTTACATGTATATTTGGCTCGACATATAAATTACTCAAACATACACATAATGATCAGTTAAAACCACATACAATCAACAATGCATCGAGAATAACACGACTAATACTACAAGAATCAAAAATTGGGAGAAATAGGGAGATGAACATGCGATTCATTAGGAACAACCCTAGTTTCGATATTCTTGAAGTAAAAACGTTTGAAAAGCCTCTTGGAGAAAGAATTCCAGAAGAAAAAAACCATACCTTGCTGTAGAATTAAATCTACGAAGATCACTATGAGCTTTGCACGAAATAACCTTGAAGAACTCTTGCTAACTATCTAGGGTTTAGCTTGCGGCTTCTCTTGTTCTCACGTTGGGGGTCAATGGTGGTTAATTGAGTCTAAATATTTTAAGAACTGATTGTTAAATAAGTCAAGTTAGATTATATAATTAACTAAAATAGCATAAGTAGCTAATTACCAAAACACGCTTCATAGATTGACTAGAACTAGAGAACTTCTTTGACTTAACCGATTTTGGGTCTTTCCTTGTGGTTTCGGTTTTGTCCTATTAATTTAATTAATTTAGTTGCTAAATTAATTAATTAAGTAACCTAGGTTAATTACTAAAGTATCCCTAAGTGGTTAGGACCATAACCAACTCTTTTGACCATTCTAGGTTAGGTACTAGGTTGTCTCTTTCTTGTCTTAATCGAAATCTGGAAATTTCCTTTCTAGTTTCGGTTTTAGACTTTTAAATTAATTATTTAAGTTGATAAATTAATTAATTAGGTAACCTAGGGTAATTAATAAAGTTACCCAAAGTTTTTAGGACCATGACCAACCCTTTGGACAATCCTAGGTTAGGTACTAGGTTGTTTCTTACTTGTCTTAACCGAAATCTGGAAATTGCTTAGTGATTTCGGTTTTGACTATTTAAATTAATTAATTAAGTTGCTAAATTAATTCATTAATTAACCTAGGGTAATTAATAAAGTACCCCTAGGTTTGTAGGACCATAACCAACCCTTTTGGTCATCCTAGGTTAGGTACTAGGTTGTCCTTAAGTTAGTTAGGTTAGTTAGGTGTTACTTGACAAGGTCCAAGGTTGTCGGGTCCCTTGGATTGTCGTTCTTGGTTTTTCCTAGGTTAGTTAGTTATTATGGTTAGTTATTTAGGGTCTAGGGCAGGTTAGGGAGTCTGGTCCCACGCAGTTTAACCCGCATGTGCGCTGTCCCCCAACCGCCCTAACCGACCGGTTTGCACATGTACTTGCACATGTGCTTGCACATGTGTTTTGTTTAGTTTCCCAACTAACTATTTGGAAGGTTCATTTGGAATATTTACTTAGTGTCCCAAGGATCCTCAATATGTTCTTGGGCACTGCTTACTCTACATGATCATTTTAAATGGTTATGTACTAGGGTACTAGGCTTGACACTTGGATGCCTAGTATCTAATGTGCAAATGCTAGGAAATCTATGTTTTTATCTTGGGGTCTTCATTGCAGGTACATTTCTTAAACAAGCTTGGAATATATTTTGCTTATTTGGGTATTATATAGAAATTGGCTATCACCCCTTAGCCAATTTTCTATACTATGCCTAATATTTCTCAATATTGGGCATTTGGATTCCTATATACCCCGAATACGCATTCTTAAAGACCTATTGGGCTCTTCATTAGACATGTAATTTTCCGGAATGTTACATATCTCCCTCTTAGGAACATTTGTCCCCGAATGACACTATTTATCGTTTAAACCAAATATTGTATTTTTTGGAAATCACATTAGCATACTAGGACTTTATCTTCGTGAATGTCTGATTCACAACTTACTCTAAATGAAGCACACACTCTAAGCTAATCTGAAGCTTCTTATTTAAATTTGAGGAACTTTCTTCTCAATTCTACTTTTACTTAATGCACATCACACTCACGCAACACATAATCACGTAAAAACTATGCAAAAACAGCAACATGAAAGCAAGCATGTACTCATATTAACTCATATAGCGCAAGTATAAAACGCACAGTTATGGACTTAGAAAACCAAAAACCGCCTAATGCACTAAAATTAAGAGTTTCATTAATGGAATCGGACTTAGAAAAAGTTTATCTAACTTTTAGAAATGAACAAGTGAGGGTAACGGAATCTCATATCGGCCTTGGCCTCCCTCAACGAGGTGGTTTCCCCATAAAACCTTTACGATGGCAACCTCCTTGTTCCTCAACCGTTTTACTTGGCGATCTAAAATTTCAATGGGAGTCTATTAGTAAGAAAGGTTCTCATCGACTCTTAACCCCTTAGATAACTTCTTGTTGACTTTAAGCTTGGAAACTATTTGGCTTTGTTGGATTTGAACCACGCCCTTACCATTTAACTCTAACTCATTTGGAAACTGAAAACTAACTACCCTATTTCGACAGTTTATGGTAGCATAACATTTATGGTGACAATCCATACCCAAAATTATATCAAATAAAGCATGGTAGCATGGTTAATTCTATTAGATAAGTATGAGTAACTTTATTGGGAACAGTTATTGGCAATCTCTATATACCCTTTCGTCCCTAACCCTTTCCCTTATAGGAGTATTAACTAAAAAATGGCTCATATGGGATCTCAGGAAGAAAGTCAATTCTACTAGCTACTAATGGAGTATCAAAAGTCAAGGTAGATCCCAGATCCAATAATGCATAAACAAGAAAAGAAAAGACAAGCAAGTTACCAATAACCCCATCCGAGGACTTCTCTTGCTCCTCTCTTCCTTTCAAAGCATACAACCGATTTCTCTTGGGAGGTTCGGCTGTAGCAGTGGGATTAGGCGGAGGCTGAGTATCTGCCTTGGACTGATTCCTCACATACAGGCAGTCCCTTATTACGTGCCCACTCTTAGGCACCCATAGCATCCATTAAAACCTACCATTCACTTACCTCCATACGCACGGCCACAATTATCACACACCTTTCGGTCACGCAGTTCATTCCTATCATTGGCCTCCTTGTCATTAGTGTTCTTAGAAGGAGTAGGATTACTTGAGTGCTTGTGGCCCTTCTTGAACTTGGGCCTATCCCGAACTCCAAATGAACTATTACCATTGTTCGAACCGGACTGATCCGAGGGCCTATACTTTTTGCTCTCTCGGTTTCTCTTTCTACGATGGCTTTCCTCAACTTGTTGTGCGTGGAACATCAACCTACCAAGGTCCATGTTATCGTGCAACATCGCTGCCCAACATTCTTCTTCTAAATACTCCGACACACCAGTCACAAACCTGCTCATCTCATCCCTACTATTGGACACAAGAGAAGAAGCATATTTGGAAAGCTTAACAAACTTCAAGGAGTATTCCCTAACCGGCATACCTCCTTGTCGTAAGTTGATGAATTCCTCGACCTTAGCCTCTCTCTATTCTCTGCGAAAGAACCTCTCCAAGAATGCAGTTTTGAGAATGTCCCAAGTGATGGGGATTTCCCTAGGTGTTCGACCATCTCCCCACATCATGTGCCACACTTGAGCCACATCTTTGAGTTGGTAAGCAGCCAACTCAGCCTTTTCTTCTTCATTAACACCCATGGCACATAAAATCTTATTAACCTCATCCACAAACTCCTGAGGATCCTCATTGGTCTTGGACCCATAGTAGACTAGAGGATTCATCCTAGTAAAATCCCTCAACCTACTAGCCATAGTGCTAAATGTGGATTCTCTCTGGGAGCAACTTCTCTAGTGTCTTGGGCCATAATGGCCTGTGCTTGCACGGTGATGGCTTGGTCCATCTGAAGAAGTGTCGCCCTAACTTCTTCACCTGTCATCCCTACTAAGTTGGCGGGCACTTGTTCTTCAGTGGCTGGGGCTTGGAGAGGAGCTTGATTGCCTCCAACATCGGCTTCTTCGACTCTTTTGTTGGCGTTTCTTGTTGTTTTTATTTTTTGACACATATACACAAGAAGGGAGTTAGATACTTAGAATGACATGAAATGTCAAAGCTCTAGATAGCACGATAAAGAGTAGAAGAAGGGAAGATTCTTAACATAACACAGTCTCTAAATCGTGATTGTGGTGCACTTCACAACCATAGGTTAGAAACTACGCAACGTGGTTGTGTTTAGCTTTAGATCCTAGGTAATTTAACCTCATGCTCTGATACCAATTTCTTCACAACACGGATTCTGGAATCCGATCCGCGACTGGTGTCTTTAACCTCTCAGAGGTCGCAGACAAGCCTCTTCTTAGATTTCATCACAATCATACGGTTTAATTTGTGGAAAATTTAAAATTTTTTAATACATAACTAAGTATATATAGAATTCATATAGTATTGTATAAGAGTGATATTGCAATAGCTCAAACTCAACAACCATCTATTAAATATTAAACAATTGAAATAAATGATTGTAATAATAATACTAATAGTTTGTCAATTGGACTTATTACAACTGTTGAACAAATACTTGAAAAGAAACGCTAGGGACAGTAGTCACTATCTATATCTAATGTACTAAGCTAGAATAATAAAGTGTAGCATCCTCAAATTCAACAGGACCTACCAAAGTCTGGAGATCGCTATTCCAAACCGCTTCGTCGAACTCTAAACTTCTTGAGAACATGCGCTCAAAAAAATAGTAAATAGATATGGGGTTAGTACACACTTGTACTAAGTATGGGTGTATGCACATAACACATAAAGGACTATGCATGAACAAGGAGAGCTCTTAAACTAAAAAACATGTCAATCACGGTCGAAACCTTACTTACTTACTTAAATCGGTAATCTTGATTTATGATATGTATATGACACTTTCTCATGCAATTAAGGCACACAACTAGTTTTCTATATGAAAATAAGACCTTGGAATCATGAACATTATTTTAGGACAGCTTAAACACACGTTTATTATTTTGCTTCTAGGCCGAGATCTACCGTTCTCATACTTCGATTATTTTTCAGTCGTTTTCTTCTTTCTATTGTGTAGTTTAATGATCTCCTTTGATCTTATGTTTTACTTACAAGTGCAATGATTCATTGTAGTCCCATACCTACAATGAATCGAGTAAGCAATTCACAAGACTAAGGAAATTATTTGGCTACCCTATTTACAAGTTAGATTTCTCATTCTTATTTGATTGGGTGTACATGTATTTATAAGCCAATCTTTATTAGGTATGCCCCTTATTTGTTTCTTCACATAATAATATATCTTGGGACATAATCCATACTCCATTATTGGAAACCCCAACTTGTTATGTCTATCAAACACTAGTGATTGATGTTCTTTAAGCTCTTACTTTACATAGTTCACTATGAACTTATGATTCTACTTCTTTGGTCGATTGTACACTTTGAACATGCTACTTTATTCTTTCTTACTCTCTTAAAGAATTCTCTTAGCATTAACTGAAGTAGATCGTGCGAGCTACATGAAATCCCATGTCTCCCCCACAACGAAAAGAGGTGATTCACTAATTAGGGTAAACCAAGTTTTGTGTCTACCCTACACTGAAAAGGGGGGTTCACCGGCTAAGGTGATACCGAGTCTGTGTCTTCCCCATACCGAAAAGGGTGTTTCACGGTGGTAGTGAACCGGATACTTTTCCTGAGCTTTAACCGACATAGATCATGTGAGCTAAACATGAAATCCGGTGTCTTCCCCACACCGAAAAGAGGTGGAATTACCGGCAAAAATAAAACCAAAACTTCCTAGCATTCTTAGGTGGAGGCATCCACTAGCTAGTCCCTATGCTGGCGAAACATAGGTCTAAGACTAGGAGACGTACTAAGACACTAGTCCACCGGGGTGGTGATCTCATCTCATGAGAATTACATGTGCTCGCACAAGATCATTACTAGTCTATCGGTGCTAAGATCAGATTTTATCTTCTTATCTTTTAGAGTTTCTCATACATTTTGGGAACCCGCTTCTAGTTATGAGGTTTTACTTACTCTATGGATGACTGGTCGTCCCTATCTTTTCTTGATGAATATGATCTTAAGTCTTTACTTTATAATCGTTGTGCGAGTGAGACTGGTCTCACGGACTTTAGCACCCTCTTATGTGAGTATTCTTGACATAACGATTAAGTGTTCTTAAGACTCGTCTCACATCTTTCTAACACTCTATGTTAGGTCAATCTCATCACTTAAGCTTTTAGTTATTTCTTTACTCACCTTAACTTTTTCACGTCACTTACTAACCTTATATCATTCTTTATGATTGTTATTTATTCTTTGTAAGATGTTAATTGTGTTCACACGTTCATGTGGATAGGGTATGTTGGGACTTGTCCCATTGATTGTCATACCCTATGTTATGAGTTCATTAACATGGAGATTAGAATGACTTTTTGGAGTAGTACATTTAGATATAGATTTGTTAGCCAATTTGCTTGCATTATTCATAATTTCGCCAGTTACTTGTGATAATATTATCACTAGCCAATTAAATCACTTCATGAATGCATTATAGTAATCTAACATGTCAAACAAATCAACTTTTAACCTTTGATTATCATATAAAGTAATTCAATTAACAATTCATATCAATCTCTTATTCTCGAAACATATGCAAGCATTATAACAATCAACGTTCATGTAAATAACACCCTAAGTATGAGGATCTAACATGTATATTTCACTCGACATACAAATCACTCAAACATACACATAATGATCAGTTAACAGCACATACATTCAACAATGCATCGAGAATTACATGAGTAATACTACAAGAATTGGAAATCGGGAGAACTAGGGAGATGAACATGCGATTCATTGGGAACAACCTTAGTTTCGATATTCTTGAAGTAAAAACGTTTGAAAAGCCTCTTGGAGAATGAATTCTAGGAGAGAAAACCCATACCTTGTTGTAGAATTAAATCTACGAAGATCACTACGAGCTTTGCACGAAAGAACCTTGAAGAACTCTAGCTAACGTTCTAGGGTTTAGCTTGCGGCTTCTCTTGTTCTCACGTTGGGAGTTAATGATGGTTAATTGAGTCTAAATATTTTAAGAACTGATTGTTAACTAAGTCAACTTAGATTGTGTACTTAACTAAAATAGATTAAGTAGCTAATTACCAAAATGCCCTTCCTAGATTGACTAGAATTAGAGAACTTCTTTGACTTAACCGATTTTGGGTCTTTCCTTGTGGTTTCAGTTTTGTCCTATTAATTTAAATAATTAAGTTGCTAAATTAATTAATTAAGTAACCTAGGGTAATTTCTAAAGTACCCCTAAGTGATTAGGACCATAACCAACTCTTTGGACCATCCTAGGTTAGGTTCTAGGTTGTCTCTTTCTTTTCTTAACCGAAATCTGGAAATTTCCTTTGTAGTTTCGGTTTAGACTTATTAATTAATTAATTAAGTTGATAACTTAATTAATTGGGTAACCTAGGGTAATTACTAATGTGCCCCTAAGTTGTTAGGACCATGACAAACCCTTTGGACAATCCTAGGTTACGTACTAGGTTGTCACTTACTTGTCTTAACCGAAATCTTGAAATTGCTTAGTGATTTCGGTTTTGACTATTCAAATTCATTAATTAAGTTGCTAAATTAATTAAATAAGTAACCTAGGGTAATTACTAAAGTACCCCTAGGTTTCTAGGACCATAACCAACCCTTTTGACCATCCTAGGTTAGGTACTAGGTTGTCCCTAAGTTAGTTAGGTTAGTTAGGTGTTACCCGACAAGGTCCTAGGTTGTCGGGTCCCTTGGCTGGTCGTTCTTGGTTGGTCCTAGGTTGGTTAGTTAGTTTGGTTAGGGTTGTTTCCCTCGGCCGGTTTGCACATGTGCTTGCACATGTGTTATGTGTACTTTCCCAACTAACTATTTGGAAGGTTCATTTGGAATATTTACTTATTTTCCCAAGGATCCTCAGTATGTGCTTGGGAACTGGTTACTCTACATGATCATTTTAAATGGTTATGTACTAGGGTACTAGGCTTAACACTTGGATGCCTAGTACCTAATGTGCAAATGCTAGGAAATCTTTGTTTTTAGCTTAGGGTCTTAATTGCAGGTACATTTCTTAAACAAGATTGGAATATATTTTGCTTATTTTGGTATTATATAGAAATTGGCTAACACCCCTTAGCCAATTTTCTATACTATGCCTAATATTTCTCAATATTGGGCATTGGGATGCCTATGTACCCCCAATACGCATTCTTAAAGACCTATTGGGCTCTTCACTAGACATGTAATTTTTCGGAATGTTACAATTCAATTTTACTTTAGCCGGTTCACTAGATTTCATGTTAGCTCACATGATCTATGTCAGTTAATGCTCAAGATTTCAGTAAGAAAGTAATAAAGAAAGAAAGTAACTTGTTCAAAGTGAACAGCAGATCAAAGAAGAAGAAATGTAAGTTCAAAGTGAACTAAGTAAGCAAAAGCATAAGAATATCAAATCATCAAGGTTTGATAAGAATGAAGTTTTAACAGTTATTGATTTATGCCAATATTGGAGTATGAATATATGCCCCAGTAACTATATATTACGCAAATAATAAAAGAATGGGCATAGCCAATAAAGATTGGCTTATAAAGACTTCATGCCCAATTTAACAAGAATGAAAAGAATAACTTGTGAGTAGGGTAATCAAGTCATTTCCTTAGTCTTTCGGATAACTTACTTGATTCATTGTAGGTATGGGACTACAATGAATCATTGCACTCGTAAGTAAAACATATGATCAAAGAAGATCATTGAACTACACAACAAAAAAAAGAAAAGACTGAAAAATAAACTTACGCTGGGAGAGGGAGCTCTCGGCCTAAGGGAAGCAAAATTATTAACTTTTGCTTCAGTTGTTCTAAAATTATGTTTATGATTCTAAGGTCTTATGTTCATATAGAAAATGAGTTGTGTGCTTTAAATGCATAAAAATATGTCATATTCATAGCATGATTCATTAATAACGAATTAGGAAAGCGAAGTGACTTCACTTTCCAGAAATGGCATGTTGCTATAGGAAGAACTTTCCTTGATCATGCATAGTCCTTATGTGTTTATATGCATACACCCATACTTAGTACAAGTTTGTATTAACCTATATACAATTACAATTTTTATAGGTGCAAGTCCTTGAAGAAGATTGAAGATCGTTCGAAGATGTTTGGACTAGTACCTACAGACTTTGGTAGGTCCTCTTGAGTTCGAGGATGCCTACGCTTTACTTCTAGCTTTAGTACATTAGACATAGCTATTGGATGTTGTCCCTAGCGTTTCTTTTCAAAACATTTGTTCAAGCTTTTGTATTAAGACCGATTTGGAAACTATTACTATTATTATAAATTCTTCTCTTCAATTGTTCAATCTGTTAATAGATGGTTGCTTAGTTTGAGTTGTTAGTATATCATTATTATGCACTTATATGAAGTCTAAGTACACTTCAATAAAAGTTTTAAATTTTCTGCTAAATTTAACGGTATGATTTGAAAGCTAAGAAGAGGCTTGTATGCGACCTCTTAGAGGTTAACGACGCCGGTCTCATCTGGGATCTAGGATTCGGGTGTGACAAACGATATAAGGTTGGTTATGAATTTACTATGTGACTTATTATTACATGATAATGATAATATGTTACTCTCACATATGATGGTTGTATTGAAAGGACATTCTCATGCTATTCCTAACGAGCTAATGATATGAATATACTAGGGGTTAGTCTCCTATGACCTATACTTAGATATGATGATTAATAAAGGCTTAAAGACATTTCAAAAAGGGACATAAGCTTAGAACCAAGCAAACTAGTAGAGAGCAGTGTCCCTTCCCAAGTAGGGAAGGTAGGTTCACTATTGTATTCATGAGATTGGAGACTATAATACAATGAGCATAAAGAGGGTCCCAAACACATCTCCTAGTTCTTTAACTATGTTATGGGGGTTTCTTGGTCATTGCAAATGTAGACTTGATGGTGGGTTATGAGTAGAGGTCTTGCATATGATTTAAGGCTATGAACTATTATATGTAATTTGTTGTTATAACATGATTTTAAGGTTGTTTTGGTTAAGTACACGAGAATGCTATTATATATGCTTACTTGATTATACTTGATGATGTTGATCTTGTATTGTACATGGTTCGTATATTAAGTTGTATTGATTATGAACATGACTTATGCTATTGTGATTCCTTATGTGCTATATGCTCTCTTGTATGTGCACTAAAGGTTACCAAATTACTTGGCATGTTTCCTAAAAGTAAATGTCCCTTTCTCATGAATTCTTTCAAATGTTTTATGTGCATGTTTCCATACTTAGTACTAGTTGTGTAATAACCCATATTTGTATGTTTATACAAATATGTATGTTTCGGCCTTTGAGCTTTTAGAGGGCAATTGAAGATAACTTGGATTCGCATTCTCCAATTTTGGTAGGTCCTCACCTTCCGAGAATGATGCCACTATCTAGCTATTGATTTTTTTAGTCGTAAAGACAATTTAGTTCATTTAATTTCTTTGACGACTTTTCTATATGTCAATAAGAGGCCTTTATTATAATGAAGTATGGGTTAAGCCCAATTGTTGTAATCGACATAGATGGTTTAATATGAGAAGTATTCAAGAATTCTTATGGATCTATATTGTTATATTATGTGAAGTAAAAGTAGAAGCCTAAGTAGTGCTTCCTACTACGAGGAGTCTATGTAAACTCCCTAAATATATATATTATGTGTAAGAGAGACGTCTAAGTAAACCTCAATGTAGAAGTAGTTAAAAAGTTTTAAATTTTCCTCAATTTATTCTATGATATGTTATGATGAATGATAAGAGGCTAGTTTAAATCCTCTTCGAGGATGACGACGCCGGTTACGTCTAGTGGGTGTTCCCCAGATGTGACTAACTTTGTATTAGAACATGATGTTGAATATCTTTAGGATCAATGTCTTACTAAACCACATCCATGTAGACTCTTATTCATAATTGTGAAGCGCGCCACACTTATGAACTAGAGACTATATGATGTGTAATATTCCGAAAGTCTAAAGCCTAATATAGAGCCTAACATGAGATTCTAAGAGTTGTAACACTCTTTTAAGGTCAAATATAATGTATATAAGTCATTTAATAAGTTTTAGAATCAAAACGTTTCACATCTGGGGAGCACCCCCCTAGAAGAAACATGGAGGACTTGACCTCTCCGAGGTCTTATACAAGCCCATAGCAATCATTCATCGCATTGTCATAGGTAAATTTAGCGGAAAATTTAAAACCTTTCATACCACATCATATGCTAGAAACTTCACTTCATATTTATATATAAAATATCATAAGTACATATTTAGACCTTAAGTCTCTTTGCCATCCTAGACACAACATCATAAGAGTACAATATGGACACGGACCTTATAACATAATACTTAACTATACAATTTATAAGACTTTACAATAAGCTATATATTAGGACATCCTTGGACTTAAGGATTCCTTTCCTTGAGCTTGGGAATCACATATCAAGCTCCACATCATTAAGTACATCCCTTAAGCATCCATAACCTACACTTTGTGTAAAAAGTAGAGAAGAATGGAGTTAGTACAAAAATGCACTAAGTATGACAACCATAAAAAACATGTATTTAAAAGGACCATTTTCTTGAAATCATACTTCATGCCTTTTTAAGTAAATCTTTATAAAAGCTTTATGTACTAGCGTTTATATCATTCACATACTTTATATAGACATATTCAAGGGCCAAATATCATATAAGATCACATAGAATTTAAGCCATATTTGATGTCACCTTACAGTAACCAATCTTCCATTTACAGTAAGCATATTCTTCTTTAACAGTGAACATCTTTTCTTTAACTTCTTAACCTCCCAAGTAACACTCTAGTGATACTTGGTGCAATGCATCACCTTAAGGCCACAAAGAAAACCATTCCTACAACTTACATAGTCCACACACACCATCATAGAAATGTAATACCTCAAAGACAAATTTAAGCCAATACTATAAGCATATTACAGTAAACTACATCAACTTGCACATACTCTAACTTCACATCACATGAATGGTCTATCAGCCCTTACTCACAATCCTACTCTAGGTCTACCAGTGCAATGTATATGTGAAGCCCCATAACCTCACACACACTTAGTAAACCTATCATAAGACCACAAGCCTTAACATCCAATTCATACATCAACATAGCAAGTAAGGCCCACTTCATTCATGTCAACAACCTTCATCATGTAGTCATTAAGACCAACATAGTGAATATAAAAATAAGACCAATCATATAAACTCATACCATGCACATATTCATAACAAGTAGTCCAATACTACCATAACATGCATAAAAACATATCCATAATCATACACCTTAGATCACCTTCCTAGAACTCCCTAAGGTGCCACTTGTGCAATGTCTAGGTGGGTTCATTACTTCCACCTATCCTAAGTAACCTCCCTTAGGTAATCCTAGTTAGGGTCTTAGTCATTTACTTCCATTGTCCATTTTACTTTAGGGAAACTATTTCCTTAACCGACACTAAGACCATGTGTGGTAAACATGGAATTTGGTGTTGTAGAACCTTACACCATTGGAAGGTGTCCTTACCTAGCCAAGGTAGAACATTAACATACATCCTAGCATACTAAGTGAATTTACTTGGTAGATCATATGTGGCAAGCATAGTTTATTGACCTAATAGATATACATGACCCTCTCCATGCTCATTGGCATTGGAGCCTAATCTCATGAGGAAACAGGGGTGAACCTTCCTCAAAGGGAAGCCACCACCTCATGTGGAACCATAGGTGAATATTCCTACAAGGGAAGCCAAACATTATGCGAACCCAATGGTGAATCTTCCTCCAAGGGAAGTCAACACTCTATCAGAAACCAATGGTGAATCTTCCTCCAAGGGAAGCCAACACCTCTAATTGTCAAGTTTACTCGGTGCTAAGCTAAGTTCCCTTTATTGAAAAGCCTTTATTACTTTACTTCATAAAACACAGCCTTAGGATATCCATTCCTTATATGCTTATAGCATATTTAAGCACCTATCTAGTTTTAGGGTACACGTGAGCACACCTTTCAACGCCCCTCTATTGACTAGGTCTTCATACATGTGTGTGTGTGTACTTGTATGTGAGAAAACCTTTCACATAACACATAAATGTCACACATGTTCATATAGCAATGCATAAGTCTATGTGAATAACTATATGATCAATCCTTTCATATAAACGCACCAAAACACTACGCACATTCATATTTCATCATATCATATACTTAACATCATAGCATGTAAGTCATATTCATAACATGTTCATACAATCCTATGCATGTACTTGGAAGACCAATATAGGAACTATCCTATCCATGCACACATATGCATTTTAAAGACAAGGTTCCATACGCTTGCCCATACGAGTATACCTATCAAGTCATCCTAGTGAATGATACATCACACAACATCATAGAATAGTTAGCATAGCATAAAGAGTTACAACATTCTTACAGTAAGCTCTAGTTTTCATGCACCTATTTTAGCTTTACTTCACATATAGCATTATAGGACCTCATCATAGGCACCAAGTACACATAAACTTAACATAACCATTTACATGCTCATGACATTAGCAACACAACCTTGATCACAGTTAGAATAGGAGGCTAGGCATAGACTTCACATAGGGTGATTCATCACTAACAAACATTCATAGTATAGTTGCCTTCAAGGACATGTTCACATCTCACACACACACACACTCACATAAACACACACACACATATATATATATATATATTGTTAATAAAGTAAACACCTTCACCATAAGTGGATCATACCACACAATGCCATACAAGGCTTCATCAACTACAATTATATAGAACAATAGAGAGGAAGAGTAGACCTTACCAATTCATCAACCCTTTTGATCAACATTGATCAATACACCCTTTTCATCAACAATTCATGTATAGGAAAGTAGCTAAATGTACTTTAATCGTGAAAGAAACTATGTAAAAGTTGTAACAAATCATGATACAACTAGTGCAAAACGTCACCCTTATTCTAGAGAATAGATAGGCATAGATTATCAACCAATTTCCCTAGTCTTGATTATCAATCAAAATTCATCAATAATGTACATGTAGGGAAGTTTCTAAAGAAATCATAACCTAAATGAGCTCCTACTACAATTGCCAATAAACTCGAGATCTCTGTAAGCATTCTTCATTTTAGTAATTCATGGAAGATAAATTTACGTAGGTTAATCCTATTCAAACTATGAAGCATTATACCACATTGGATACATTACATATAATTCATAATCACATTACATCATAGGCAGTAGCTAACCATCACTTTAACATAATTGAATCTCGCAATAAGCATGCTAGCATCATCAATCTATAGTCTAGAACATATAGATCAATCCTTACATAGATACCTTTGATTTGATCACCAAGGGTTCATACCCACAATTAATCAATAACATCAATATAAGGCAGTAGCTACAAGCATCCTATCATAATCGAATTCCAATTTTATACATTATAAGATAAATCTTACAGTGAACACATGGAGATCTAAGCTATACATTGATCCACATGGATCCTTCATCAACAATTCATTATCAATACACAAAAATAAATGTAGACATAAGAAATTCAACGTAATAGAATCACAATTCAATAAATAACAAGCCACAATCACAATGCCCATGCAAGGGATAAATCGAGTTTGGGAAGGGGCATGGTTTCACAATGCAATTGGATTGAATGTCATGTTAAAACCAATACATTATCATCAATTCATCATGCTTAAGCCTTTGAAAAAGTTTTTAGAAAGAACCCATGGCTAGATTGAAGAAGAAGAGATTTGATCATGAAACCTCTTTGAAAACTTTGAAGAGGACTATCTAGATGAAAGATTAACTTGTAACAACCCTAAAAATGAATAGGATGAAGACTTAGGTTTTTCAAGAATGCTTGCTATTAGACCAAGGTCCACATGGATTGATACGCGTAGAACCAGACCTCAGAACCCTTACTACGACCAAGCTAACTAAATTGGGGAGTTAATTGAGCTTGGAAAGGTTGGAACCAACCATGTGAGGCTCACGAAAATGAAGATTTAATCGAAGGAGTCCTTACTGGACTTAAAAGAAGAAATTTCAAGTATTGAGGGTCCAAGGGTAAAATGGTCTTTTCCATGCAAAGGGTAATATTGTAATTACCCTGAGGAATTAATTATTTAATTAACTAATTTAATTAAATAAAGAAATTCGGGTTGGGGCGACCCAAGTGACCCATTTTCGCAAATGGGGAGTCACTCGGGTTCGAGCCCCACTAGAAGCAATGATTTATCTTGCTTTTATTTGATTGGATAAATTAATTTAATTAAATAATAAATATTATCTGATTTAAGAAAAAGAAAAATCAGATTTTATTTAATAGTTTAGCAAGGAGTCCTAGTTTGACTAATTCCCAAACCAAAACTCCTAACTTAAAGCCACTCTCTCTCACGATCTCTCTCTCTCACGTTTTCACCATTCACTCTCACGTTTCTCTCTGCCTAGACAAGTTCAAAAACAGAAAATATATTGAAGTTCTTCACACTTGAAGAACTCATACCAAAAATCTAAGAAAACAACATAAATCCATCACTTTAAGCAAAGGGGAGGAGTCTTCCGTCGATTGGTGTTGAAGTGTTGAACTTGGACTGATTTTGGAGAGGATTTGGGCAGCAAATTTCGAGGTTGAACAAGAAAAATTAAAGGTATGGGTTTTGTTACTCTTGTCCCTTTCCCAAGAGACCCTTAGGACTCAGACGATTTTAATCCGAAACTAAGTTGTTCCCCGTTGCATGTCCCTGTCATTAGCTCCCATCAAATCATAGGTTGGTATGTTTGCTGGTAGAGATTAGGTATTGCAATGTGTTTTCGTGATGAATATGTTCATGAACATGTATTTGGAATCATATGAATGACAAGCTTTGTTTGCCGAAAATATGTGTGTGTATGTGCAAAAGTTTACTGTAAACTTACTGTAAATGACTTTTGATTTATGGCTTCAAGTTTGATATGGTTTTGTTTATCATTTTAAGTGTATAAACTTATGTAGATGATGATGTTCATTTAAGTGTAATGTGGCTGAATTTAACGATAAACTCTTGGCCAAATATATCCATGAAAATTCACCTAAAGGACTCACTAAACACTACTCCAAATGCATGAACATTTAACGTTAAAGAGTGGAGAAAATAGGCTGCAAAAAGGTAATCAAAATTTCCAGCTTGTTGATGTTGGTTTCGGGCAGATTCTGGAAATTTTGGAAGAGTTTTAAAAGGGATTAAAGTAGGTGAGGTCAAGGGGAATCGAACCCAAGACCTCACATGACCAAGAGGCTGAAATTTGTTTTAAAAAAAATGTAATGGAGCTTAGGGGATTCGAACCCCTTAGCTGCTGCCCACGAAATGAATTAATAATGAAAATGGGGATGGGGGGAATCGAACACACGACTCGTGGGAAGAAAGGAAGAGGGAGAATAAAGAAAATAAAAAGATGGGAGGCGTGGGAATCGAACCCACGACCTCAAGGCTGGAAATAGAGGGGGGCGAAAATGAGTATTAAAACAAGTGAGGCTGTGGGGGTACGATCCCACGACCTCACTGTCAATGCCCTCAACTTAGTGAAAAAAATTTATAAATATATATATGGGGCTGTGGGGGTTCGAACCCACCACCTCACAGCCCCTAGCGAAATTAAATTAAAGGTAAGGAGGTTGTGGGGGTTCGAACCCACAATCTCCTTACTTAGGCGATTTAAATGACAAAAAAATAAAAGTGGCTGTGAGGATTTGATCCCACAACCTCTTGGTTTAGGCGAAATTGGGCAATAAAATGTTAATGAAAAATAAGAAGGGGTTGTGGGGGTTCGAACCCACAACCCTTCGGCCAAATTAAGAAGAAGTCTAAGTAGAAAACTAAAGACACAATGTTAATGTTGGTGTTCGATTTAGAGTCCTAATATTATAGAGATTAAAAATGAAATCAATGAAAAATGTAAATGTTATCTAAGTTATTCGAACTTGGGTTTCCTTGCCCAAACTTCCGTATTGATACATAAGTCATACGTGAGTAAAATATTCAAGAATAATGCCACATACTTAGATCGAAATCAAGATCTTGGCATACATACAAGATGCATAAGTCTTGTATCACATAATCTGAGAAAGATATGAATCACTTAGACAAAATATGAATGAAGCCTCATGGCTTGTATGTATAGACACATAAGTCTAACATACGTTCAAAAGTAAGTGAACCTAAGAGGTATGTAATGAAATGATGAACCCTAGAAGGGTTAAGTATGAGTGTAAGATACACTAAATGGCCAAGTGCATTGGTATATGATGAAATGAACATTCACGTAATAAGAGGTGAGTAACTATGAAAAGCAAGGGTGTTAATGATAATGAATGTGGTGACAACATGATATAAGGTTAATGTAAATGATGAGAGTATTCTCGAATGAGCCTAAATAAATGTTACCAATACGTACTCACCTATGAGAGTGTAAGGTAATGAAGAGATCAGTCTCTATGAACACTCTAATGAAGGTATTGAGTTTAACACACTTAATACTAATGATGAAATGAGAAATCATCTAATGAGCTATAATGTCCTCATACTAGAAGCCAGCTTCCATGACGTATGAGATGAATGAAATGGAACTTTATACTAAGCACCGATAGACTAGCTATGAGCGGTGATGCCTTCTTTAGGGAAGGACGGAGGTTCACGTAACTCTCATGAGATGAGACTGTACGGCATGCTGGGTATGGGTCTCCTTATATCTCCTAGTCTTCGAACCTATACTGCCAATATAGGGATCTGGCGGGGTTGAATTCCCATGTACGCTAGCATGTTTTTGGGTCACCTTGGCCGGTGATTCCACCTCTTTTCGGTGTGGGGGAGACACTGTATTTCATGATGCTCATATGATCTATGTCGGTTAAAGTTAAAGTTCCCAATGAATGAATGAGGCCAGCCTCAATGATGCACATAATGAAATGAACGATACCAAATGTGTTAGGATAGGATAATCAAGAGGTGAGCTAGACTCAGGTAATAACACTAGGTTATTCTTGATCATTGCACAGCAAACCCGATGAAAGTCGTAAACTACACCCTAGGTATAGCCTGTTATCACACTGGCCTATCAACGAAATGAATTGAAGTATGTATGAATGAATGAAGCAGACTCTGTGTTTGCTAATGAAGACTCCCTAGTTGATTTCCCATATGTTGAGCCCTCATTTCTGGGATGTCTTAATGTTAAGTCTATGATTCCAAGGTCTCATGGCATATGAATGAATGACATTAAAGAAGTTATGTGCTACATGCAAAAGGTGCTATGTGCTATATGATATGTGCTATGTGTAAATGTTATGAGTTGTGTGCAAATGTGATAAATACGATGACATATGTTATTCTCATGGCATAACTTTCCTAATCCAAATTTGGAAAGCTCATTTACTTTCCTAATCCAAATTTGGAAACTTTCCTAATCTCAATTTGGCAAGTTCACTGGCTTGACTTCTAAAAATCATGTTGTTAGGAAAGAGCTATTCTTTCTCATGCATGTCCTTGGTGTGTGCTTGCATATACCCATACTTAGTATAAGTGTGTACTAACCCTATACAAACTCTACTATTTTAGGTGCAGGCACAAGTGGACGATAGAGCTACAGGATCATCGTTGCAGTTATCCGGACGTCCAGTATTCATCCGGAGTTGGTAGGTCCTCATGCTTTCGAGGATGCTACTGTTTTATATTCTAGCTTAGTTTTAGAGTTGAGCTAGTGGAGCATGTTGCACTAGCGTTTCTTTCCTGCTTTTATTCAGACTATGTGTTGGTGCCATTTTGGCAATTATATGCTTTATAAGTATTGAACTATTCCTTTCATTTGATTATCTCTTAATGTTAGATGGTTGATGGTGATCAAATTTCGAATGTATTAGAAATGTTTAGTAACCAATATTTAGAAACAAAAAGTTTCAAATTTTCAGCTAATATTAACCTAGATGAAGTAAGAATGACGTAAGTAGGCTTGTCTGTGACCTCTGAGAGGTCAACAACGCCGATCTCGTCTGGGGTCTAGATTCCAGTCGTGACAAAGTTTGTATCAGAGCACTAGGTTAAATTCCGAGAATAATGAGTTCACATCAACCACATTGAGTAGTTTCTAAGTCATGGTAGTGAAGTGCACCACTATCCTGAATTACAGACTGCATGATGCGTAGGAAAAGTTCCCTTCTTCTAATCTTATCGTGCTTTTCCTAATATCTGAGTTCTTGGTGTTATGAGCGTGTCTAACATCAAATTTTTGTTATTTTCAGAGAATGAACACTAGGAGAGCTATTGGTCAGAGGAGGGGAGGAGCAGCTGCTGGGGGTAACCGAGTTCTACCCCAGGGTCCAGCTGAAGGAGTGCATGTGCCAGCTAATCCAGCTGGGATGACTGATGCTGAGGTGAGGACATCTCTGGCCCAGATGGCACAGGCCATTACTATGCAGGCCCAGGCTAAGACTGCCCAGGTCAACCGGCAGGATGTTCAGAGGGAGAACCCACCGGTTCGTAGCATGGCTGACGGGCTGAGGGATTTCACGAGGATGAATCCTCCTATTTTCACAGGGTCTAGGGCATCAGAGGATCCCCAGGAGTTTGTGGATGAGATTCATAAGATACTGGTGGCTATGGGGGCTACTGATATTGAGAAGGCTGAGCTGGCTTCCTATCAGCTCAAGGATGTTGCACAGACTTGGTGCAAGATGTGGCAAGATAGCCGTGTCTTAGGTGGAGTGCCAGTCACTTGGGAGCTATTCAAGACATCATTTCTGGAGAGATTCTTTCCCAGGGAGATGAGGGAGGCCAAGTTTGAGGAGTTCATCAACCTTAAACAAGGCTCTATGACAGTCAGGGAGTATTCCCTGAAGTTTGTTAAGCTGTCAAGGTATGTTATTTTCCCTAGTGTTTAATAGCAAGAATGAGGATAATACTGAACTTTGTTAAAAATCATCCAGGTATGCTACTTCCCTGGTTTCTAACAGCAGGGATGAGATGAGCAGGTTCCTCACAAGAATCAATGGAGACGTAGAGGAGGAGTGTCCATCTGCAATGCTCCATGATAATATGGATCTTTCCAGGTTGATGGTGCATGTCCAACAGGTAGAGGACAGCCGCAGAAAGAGAGGTGTTCGTGATGCTAGGAGGCCTAGGCCTCAAGATCAGGCAGTACCCAGTCATGGAGGCCACAGGAACAACTTTGGCGTCCGTGAGCAGCCAAGGTTCAAAAAGGGGCAACAGAGTTCTGGGAATTCTAATCCTCAGAGAAGTGCTACACCTAGAGGAGGCAGCCCTGAGCCCAAGAAGGGCAATGGAGGTGAGATGCAGCGTCCTAAGAAGAATTGTGCTAAGTGTGGCCGAGCTCACAGTGGAGAGTGCAGACAGGGCACTAATGCTGTCACGACTGGAATCTAGACCCCAGACGAGACCGGCGTCGTTGACCTCTCAGAGGTCGCAGACAAGCCTACTTACGTCATTCTTACTTTACATAGTTTAATTTTGGCGGAAAATTTGAAACTTTTTGTTTCTAAACATTACTTACTAAACATTTCTAATACATTCGTAATTCGTTCAACATCAACCATCTAAACATTAAGAGATAATCAAATGAAAGAAATAGTTCAATAACATAATCGTATAATTGCCAAAATGGCACCCATACATAGTCTGAATAAAATAAGAAAGAAACGCTAGTGGAACATGCTCCATTAGCTCAATTCCTAAACTAAGCTAGAACATAAACAGTAGCATCCTCGAAAGCATGAGGACCTACCAAAAACCGGATGAATGCTGGACGTCCGGATAACTGCAGCGATGATCCTGTAGCTCTACCGTCCACCTGCGCCTGCACCTAAAATAGTAGAGTTTGTATAGGGTTAGTACACACTTGTACTAAGTATGGGTATATGCAAGCACACACCAAGGACATGCATGAGAAAGAATAGCTCTTTCCTAACAACATGATTTTTGGAAGTCAAGTCAGTGGACTTGCCAAATTGAGATAAGGAAAGTTTCCTAATTTGGATTAGGAAAGTAAATGATCTTTCCGAATTTGGTTTAGGAAAGTCAGTGAGCTTTCCAAATTTGGAATAGGAAAGTTATGCCATGAGAATAACATACATAATCATACTTTTCACATTTGCACACAGCACATAACATTTACACATAGCACATAACTCCGTTCATATCATTCATTCATATGCCATGAGACCTTGGAATCATGGACTTGACATTAAGACATCCCAGAAATGAAGGCTCAACATATGGGACCTCAACTGGGAGTCTTCGTTAGCAAACGCAGAGTCTGCTTCATTCATTTATACGTACTTCATTTCATTTCGTTCATAGTCCAGTGTAACCACCGGTTATACCTTAAATGTAGTTTAAGACTTTCATTAGGTTCGTTTTGCAATGACCAAGAATGACCTAATGTCATTGCTTGAATCTAACTCACCTTCTGATTATCCTATCCTAACACCTTTGGTATTCATTCATTTCATTATGTACATCATTTGAGGCTAGCCTCATTCATTCATTGGGAACTTTAACTTTAACCGACATAGATCATGTGAGAATCATGAAATCCAGTGTCTCCCCCATACCGAAAAGAGGTGGAATCACTGGCCAAAGTGATCCCATAACATGCTAGCGTACATGGGATTTTAACCCCGCCAGATCCCTATATTGGCAGTATAGGTTCGAAGACTAGGAGATATAAGGAGACCCATACCCGGCAAGCCGGACAGTCTCATCTCATGAGAGTTACGTGAACCTCCGCCCTTCCCGAAAGAAGGCATCACCGCTCATACCTAGTCTATCGGTGCTTAGTATAAAGTTCCATTTCATTCATCTCATACGTCATGGAAGTTGGCTTCTAGTATGAGGACATCATAGCTCAATAGATGATTTCTCATCTCATCATTAGTATTAAGTGTGTTAATCTCAATACTTTTATTTGAGTGTTCATAGAGACTTGTCTCTTCATTATCTTACACTCTCATAGGTGAGTACGTGTTGGTAGCATTTACTTAGGCTCATTTGAGATTGCTCTCATCATTTACATTTGCCTCATATCATGTTGTCACCTCATTCATTATCATTAGCACCTTTGCTTTTCATAGTTACTCACCTCTTATTATGTGAATGTTCATTTCATCATTTCATTGTTCATCTTATCATATGCCAATGTACTTGTCCATTTAGAGTATTTACACTCATACTTATCCCTTCTAGGGTTCATCATTTCATTTCATACATCTTAGGTTCACTTACTTTTGAACGTATGTTAGACTTATGAGTCTATACACACAAGCCATGAGGCTTCATTCGTAGTTCGTTAAGTAATTCTTACATTCCTAAGATTATGTAGTACAAGACTTATGTATCTTGTAGTTATGCCAAGATCTTGAATTAGATCTAAATAGGTGGCATTTATTCTTGTACGTTTTGTTCACGTATGATTTATGTATCAATACGGAAGTTTGGGCAAGGAATCCCAAGTCTTGAATCAATTGGTTATCATTTACACTTTTAATCGTTTCTATTCTAATATTCATAACATTTTAATTCTAAGTCAAATCACAATATTCACTTTGAAGGCTTACTTTTTGATTTTAGATTTCTCTTGCATTGGCCGATGGGTTGTGGGTTCAAGCCCCCACAACCCCATTTTCGTATTGCTTTTATTTGTCTCGACTCATATGAGGCTTTGGGACCCGAGGTGGAGTCCCCTAAGCCATATTAAATTAATTTTTTTTAATTTCCCTTCCTTTCCATTCGCTTAGGCCGAGAGGTTGTGGGTTCGAACCCCCACAACCTCTTTATTTTATTCTCCTTTTTGAAGTTGACTATTTGAGTTGACTGTGAGGTTGTGGGGTCGAATCCCCACAGCCTCATTTTATTTTTATATTATCTCCCTCATCCGCATAGAGGTCGTGGGTTCGAATCCCACGCCCCTCAAAACTTTTTCTTCATTTTTCCTTTCCTTGGTTTCTAACCGAGAGGGTGTGGGTTCGAATCCCACCACTCTCATTTTTTTTAAATTTCTTTTTCTTCACACATATTTCCCAGTCAAGGCAGGTTCGAATCCCCCACACCACACGAATTTTCTTCTTAAATTCTTTGGGGATTTTAAAGGGGTGAGGTCTCGGGTTCGACCCTCAATGACCTCACCTATTTTCCTTATTTTTTCTTGGCATTCTAACCATCTTAATTTGGCAGCATATATCAACAAAAATGCTGGAAATTCAAAGTAATTTCTTTACTCATTTTTATCTCCTTTTGTTAGTAAATTCGTAGGACAATACATAGTTTGTTTGGTACGTTCTTTACCACAATTTTTCACAACTTCTTAACCAAGAGGCTTACTCCTCAATTCAGCCACACTTAATGTCACATGAACATCACATTTTACTTCAATTAGTGTACATAAAACAACAAACAAAACATTAACAAAATTAAGCCCCTAGGCCGAGACTCAACACGCCATACACATTCTTCTTTCCTTAATTCGAACACACACATAGTTGTCCTTTCATGAATTAACGCACATCTAATACATTAACATTCATCACAAATATCACATAATCCTAAGTCTACCAGCATTCATACCAACCTACATTCATTGGGAGCTAATGACAGGGAGCATAAAAAGGGGGACAATCCTAGTTTCGAAATAGAATCATCTGAGTCCTAAGGGCCTCTTGGGAAAGGGACCAAGAGTAAGAAGACCCATACCTTGTTTTCTTGTTAAATGTCCAGAATGCTGCCCAAGAAACTCCTCCACAAATCAGTCCAAACACCCACACTCACACCTCACCCGACTAGTGTAGTATGTTCTGCTTAACGTTATCGGATTGCTTCCTCTTTGTGTTTCTATCTTTCAAGTTCTTGATGAACTTTTGCCTTTACTTTATTTTCCTTTTGCTTATTGTTTTCTCACGTTTTCAGCGAAGAAAGAAAAGAGTGAAAGAGAGAGAGAGATCGTTCAAAGAGAGTGGGGGAAATGGGAGGTAGAAGTCTAGTATAAGTAGGACTTTGTGGTATGAATTAGTCAACTTATTAATTAATAAAAATTAATAAAAATCTGATTTTTTCCCCTAAATCAGCTATTATTAATTATTTATTAAAACTAAATTAACACATTAAAATAAAAGCAAGTTAAATCTTGCTTCTAGTGGGGTTCGAACCCGGGTGACCCCATTTTACGAAAATGGGTCACTTCGGGTTGCCCCACCCGATTCTTTTTTTAACTTAATTAATTAAATAATTAATTACTCAGGGTAATTACAATATTACCCTTGGCCTGGAAAAGACCATTTTACCCTTGGACCCTCAAAACTTAATATTTCTTCTTTTGAGTCCGGTAAAAACTCTTTCGATTAAATCTTTGTTTTCGTGAGCCTCACATGGTTGGTTCCAACCTTTCCAAGCTCTATTAACTCCCCAAGTTAGTTGGGTTGGTCGTAGTAAGGGTTCTGAGGTCTGGTTCTACGTGTATCAATACGTGTGGACATTGGTCTAATCGCAAGCATTCTTGAAAGACCTAAGTCTTGATCCTATTCATTTTTAGGGTTGTTACATTGTCCCCCCCTTAGGAACATTCGTCCCCGAATGACACTACTACTTCATGTTGTAATGCCAGTCAGATCATAATAAAAGCACGTCAATCAATAGCAACAAAGTACTGAGAGGTAAGGAAGCATAGGTTTAAGAGTATAAAGTCTAACCTCAAGAGCTGAACAGGTGAGGGTAGCGGGCCCTTATGTCGGCCTCAGCTTCTCACGTAGCACCCTCAACAAGATGATTTCTCCACAATACTTTCACAGTGGCAATCTCCTTGTTCCTCAGCCGCTTGACCTGTCTGTCTAAGATTTCAACCGGTACCTCCTCATAAGACAAGTCTTCATCAACCCCCAAACCTTCAACATGTAAGATTGATGCTGGATCACCTAGGCATTTCTTCAACATGGATACATGAAAGACTGGATGGACAGAAGCTAACTCTGCGGGCAATGCCAGCTCATAGGCCACCTCACCCACACGCTGTAGGATCTCATATGGCCCAACATATCTCGGACTCAGCTTCCCTTTCCTACCAAATCTCATCACCCATTTGATAGGTGATATTTTTAAGTAAACCTGGTCACCAACATCAAACTCTAAGGGTCGCTTTCTGTTATCAGCATATGACTTCTGCCGACTGTACGCAGTAGCCAGCCTGTCCCTAATCATTCTGACCTTCTCTAAGGCCTCATGAATGATCTCTGGCCCCAAAATGGATGACTCTCCAACCTCGAACCACCCAACTGGAGATCTACACCTCCTACCATACAATGCCTCAAACGGTGCCATCCCAATGCTGGAGTAATAGCTATTATTATATGAGAACTCTATCAAAGGCAGATGGTCATCCCAGTTACCTCTGAAGTCAATCACACACGCCCTCAACATAACCTCCAATGTCTGAATGGTGCGCTCTGCCTGCCCATCTGTCTGAGGGTGAAAGGCAGTGCTAAGCTTCACCTGCGTGCCCAAGCTCTTCTGGAAAGATATCCAGAAATGAGAAGTAAACTGAGCTCCACTGTCTGAGATAATAGACAAGGGAATCCCATGCGATCTCACAATCTCATCAATGTAGAGCCTCGCATAATCCTCGGCTCTATAAGTAGACTTCACAGGGGTAAAGTGGGCAGACTTAATCAATCTGTCCACAATAACCCATATAGAGTTATGCTGCCTCCTAGTCCTTGGAAGCCCAACCACGAAGTCCATATTAATGGCCTCCCATTTCCAAGTCGGAACTTCAATAATCTGCGTCAGACCACCAGGCTTAAGATGCTCTGCCTTAACATGCTGACAATTAGGACACTTGGCCACATATTCTGCAATGTCCTTCTTCATGCCATCCCACCAATAATTCTGCTTGAGATCATGATACATCTTGGTGGAACCTGGATGTATGTAATATCTGGAACCATGGGCCTCTGCAACAATCCTGGTCCGCAAATGATCCACATCTGGCACACACAGTCTGTCCTGATACCTAAGTATGCCATCACCTCCCAAAGCGAAAGACTCATTCATCTTCATCAGCACTGAGTCCTTCAGCTCCATCAACACGGGATCTAGATGCTGACCCTGTTTGACTTCAACTACCAAGGATGATTCAGAACTAGGATGAACTGAAACATCCCCACTAGTGGAGTCAACCAAACGCACACCCAGTTTGGCCAGTCTGTGTACCTTTTTGACCAGCTCCTTCTTCTCATCCTCAACGTGAGCTGTACTTTCCATGCTCATCCTGCTCAAAGCATCACCTACAACATTAGCCTTACCTGGATGATAGTGCACATTCATGTCATAATCTTTCAATAGCTCCAACCATCTCCGCTGACGTAGATTCAACTCCCTCTGTGTGAACACGTACTGGAGACTTTTATGGTCTGTGAACACATCTACATTCACTCCATACAGATAATGCCTCCACAGCTTCAGTGCAAATACCACAGCTGCCAACTCCAGGTCATGAGTGGGATAATTCTTCACATGAACCTTGAGTTGTCTAGATGCATAGGCTATCACCTTGCCAACCGGCATAAGAATACAACCCAAACCAACCCTAGATGCATCACAATAAACAGTGTAGTTCTCACCACACTTAGGCAAGGTAAGCACCGGGGCTGAAGTGAGTCTGTCCTTGAGCTCCTGGAAACTCTTCTCACAAGTCTCCGTCCATTCGAACTTGACTTTCTTCTTAGTCAAAGCTGTCAATGGGGCAGCAATGGAAGAAAAGCCCTCCACAAACCTGCGATAGTAACCATCCAATCCCAAAAAGCTACGGATGTCAGTAGGAGTAAGAGGTTTTGGCCAGTTCTTCACAGCCTCAGTCTTCCTGGGATCCACCTCCACGCCCTGATCGGACACAACATGACCCAGGAAGGTCACTAATCTTAGCCAGAATTCACATTTGCTGAATTTGGCTTACAACTGATGCTGTCTAAGTACCTGCAAGGTTAGTCTCAAATGCTGTTCATGCTTTTCCTTGGTCTTAGAGTAGATGAGAATGTCATCAATGAATACTATGATGAAAGAGTCAAGGTATTCACGGAAGACCATGTTCATGAGGTCCATAAATGCAGCAGGTGCATTCGTGAGACCAAATGACATGACTAAAAACTCATAGTGACCATAGCGAGTACGAAAGGTTGTCTTTGGGATATCTCCATCCCTAACCCTAAGCTGATGATACCCTGAACGAAGATCAATCTTAGAGAAGAAACTAGACCCTTGGAGTTGGTCAAACAGATCATCTATTCTGGGGAGTGGATACTTATTCTTTATAGTGACTTTGTTGAGCTGCCGATAATCGATACACATTCTAAGGGTTCCATCCTTCTTCTTTACAAATAACACTGGAGCGCCCCAAGGGGATATGCTCGGTTGAATGAAACCCTTGTCAGTGAGATCTTTTAACTGCAGCTTCAACTCTTTGAGTTCAGCTGGAGCCATTCTGTAAGGAGGAATTGAGATTGGTTTAGTATCGGATTCTAAATCGATACCAAAGTCAATCTCTCGAAGGGGAGGGACTCCAGGTAAATAATCAGTAAACACATCTAAGAACTCATTCACTACAGGTACTGAGTCTATGGAAGGAATGTCATGGTCTAAATCATTAACACTCACAAGATGACACAATAACCCCTTGGACATCATTTTATTGGCCTTAAGGTTAGAAATCAAGGGGTTAGGACGACTCGAATCGTACCCCTCCCAGACTAACTCTTCTTCATTAGGAAAGCGAAATTTCACCACTCTACTACGACAGTCCAAGCAAGCATAACAACTGTGAAGCCAATCCATGCCAAGAATAACATCAAAATCGTGCATGGGTAACTCAACCAGGTTTGCACACATAGTTTTTCCACTCACAACTATTGGGCAATCTTTGTATACTCTATCAGTTCTTACATTCTCTCCTCAAGGTGTACTAACCACTATAGGATCATGTAGAACTTCAGGCAATACCTCAAAAGTAAGAGCAAGCAGAGGAGTTACAAAGGAAAGTGTAGACCGTGGATCAAGTAAAGCATAAACAGAAGTTGAGAATACTTGCAGCATACCTGTGACCACATCAGCGGACTTCTCCTGCTCCTCTTTGCCCTTCAGGGCATAGAACCTGTTCCTCTTAGGAGGCTCGGCTGCTGCTGCACCCTGTGGATTAGGCCTAGGCTGAGTATTACCTCCAGCCTGACCTCTGTTCTGTGGACAGTCTCTGACCATGTGTCCACTCTTACCACAACCGAAGCAGGCATTAGTGCCCTGTCTGCACTCTCTACTGTGAGCTCGACCACACTTAGCACAATTCTTCTTAGTACGCTGCATCTCACCTCCATTTCCCTTCTTGGGCTCAGGTCTGCCTCCTTTAGGTGCAGCACTCCTGTGAGGATTAGAATTCCTAGAACTCTGTTGCCCCTTTTTGAACCTTGGTTACTCACGGATGCCAAAGTTATTCCTGTGGCCTCCATGACTGGGTCCTGCCTGGTCTTGAGGCCTGGGCCTCCTAGCATCACGAACACCTCTTTTTCTGCGGCTGTCCTCTACCTGCTTGACATGCACCATCAACCTGGAAAGATCCATATTGTCATGGAGCATAGCAGGTCGACACTCCTCCAGGTCTCCATTGATTCTTGTGAAGAACCTGCTCATCTCATCCCTGCTGTTAGAAACCAGGGAAGTAGCATACCTGGGAGATTTCAACAGGGTTCAGTATTATTCTTATTCTTGCTATTAAATACTTAGGAAAAACAACATACCTTGACAGCTTAACAAACTTCAGGGAATACTCCCTGACTGTCATGGAGCCTTGTTTGAGGTTGATGAATTCCTCAACCTTGGCCTCCCTCATCTCCCTGGGAAAGAATCTCTCCAGAAATGCTGTCTTGAACAGTTCCCATGTGACTGGTACTCCACCTAAGACATGGCTATCTTGCCACATCTTGCACCCAGTCTGTGCAACATCCTTGAGCTGATAGGAAGCCAGCTCAGCCTTCTCAATGTCAGTGGCCCCCATAGACACCAGGATTTTATGCACCTCATCTACAAACTCTTGAGGATCCTCCGATGTCTTAACCCCTGTGAAAATGGGAGGATTCATCCTCGTGAAATCCCTCAGTCTGTCAGCCATGCTACGGACCGGTGGGTTCTCCCTCTAAACATCCTGTCTGTTGACCTGGGCAGTCATAGCCTGGGCCTGCATAGTAATGGCCTGTGCCATTTGGACCAAAGATGCCCGCACCTCAGCATCAGTCAACCCAGCTGGGTTAACTGGTATGGCCACTCCTTCAGCTGGAGCCTGGGGTAGATCCTGATTACCCCTAGCAGCTGCTCCTCCTCTCCTCTAACCAAATCCTCTCCTAGTGTTCATTCTTTGGAAAAACAAAAGGATTGATGTCAGACACGCACGTAACACCAAGAATTCAGACATTCAGAAAAGCACGATAAGATCAGAAGAAGGGAAACTTTCCTACGCATCATGCAGTCTCCAATCCAGGATAGTGGTGCACTTCACTACCATGACTTAGAAACTACTCAATGTGGTTGATATGAACTTATTATTTTTGTAATTTTACCTAGTGCTCTGATACCAACTTTGTCACGACTGGAATCTAGACCCCAAACGAGACCGGCGTCGTTGACCTCTCAGAGGTCGCAGACAAGCCTACTTACGTCATTCTTACTTTACATAGGTTAATTTTGGCGGAAAATTTGAAACTTTTTGTTTCTAAACATTACTTACTAAACATTTCTAATACATTCGTAATTCGTTAAGTAATTCTTACATTCCTAAGATTATGTAGTACAAGACTTATGTATCTTGTAGTTATGCCAAGATCTTGAATTAGATCTAAATAGGTGGTATTTATTCTTGTACGTTTTGTTTACGTATGATTTATGTATCAATACGGAAGTTTGGGCAAGGAATCCCAAGTCTTGAATCAATTGGTTATCATTTACACTTTTAATCAATTCTATTCTAATATTCATAACATTTTAATTCTAAGTCAAATCACAATATTCATTTTGAAGGCTTACTTTTCGATTTTAGATTTCTCTTGCATTGGCTGATGGGTTGTGGGTTCAAGCCCCCACAACCCCATTTTCGTATTGCTTTTATTTGTCTCGACTCATATGAGGCTTTGGGACCCGAGGTCGAGTCCCTTCAGCCACATTAAATTAATTTTTTTTAATTTCCCTTCCCTTCCATTCGCTTAGGCCAAGAGGTTGTGGGTTCGAACCCCCACAACCTCTTTATTTTATTCTCCTTTTTGAAGTTGACTATTTGAGTTGACTGTGAGGTTGTGGGGTCGAATCCCCACAGCCTCATTTTATTTTTATATTATCTCCCTCATCCGCATAGAGGTCGTGGGTTCGAATCCCACGCCTCTCAAAACTTTTTCTTCATTTTTCCTTTCCTTGGTTTCTAACCGAGAGGGTGTGGGTTTGAATCCCACCCCTCTCATTTTTTTTTAATTTCTTTTTTTTCACACATATTTCCCAGCCAAGGCAGGTTCGAATCCCCCTCACCACACGAATTTTCTTCTTAAATTCTTTGGGGATTTTAAAGGGGTGAGGTCTCGGGTTCGACCCTCAATGGCCTCACCTATTTTCCTTATTTTTTCTTGGCATTCTAACCATCTTAATTTGGCAGCATATATCAACAAAAATGCTTGAAATTCAAAGTAATTTCTTTACTCATTTTTATCTCCTTTTGTTAGTAAATTCGTAGGACAATACATAGTTTGTTTGGTACGTTCTTTACCACAATTTTTCACAACTTCTTAACCAAGAGGCTTACTCCTCAATTCAGCCACACTTCATGTCACATGAACATCACATTTTACTTCAATTAGTGTACATAAAACAACAAACAAATCATTAACAAAATTAAGCCCCTAGGCCGAGACTCAACATGCCATACACATTCTTCTTTCCTTAATTCGAACACACACATAGTTGTCCTTTCATGAATTAACGCACATCTAATACATTAACATTCATCACAAATATCACATAATCCTAAGTCTACCAGCATTCATACCAACCTACATTCGTTGGGAGCTAATGACAGGGAGCATAAAAAGGGGGACAATCGTAGTTTCGAAATAGAATCATCTGAGTCCTAAGGGTCTCTTGGGAAAGGGACCAAGAGTAAGAAGACCCATACCTTGTTTTCTTGTTAAATGTCCAGAATGCTGCCCAAGAAATTCCTCCACAAATCAGTCCAAACGCCCACACTCACACCTCACCCGACTAGTGTAGTATGTTCTGCTTAACGTTATCGGATTGCTTCCTCTTTGTGTTTCTATCTTTCAAGTTCTTGATGAACTTTTGCCTTTACTTTATTTTCCTTTTGCTTATTGTTTTCTCACGTTTTCAGCCAAGAAAGAAAAGAGTGAAAGAGAGAGAGAGATCGTTCAAAGAGAGTGGGGGAAATGGGAGGTAGAAGTCTATTATAAGTAGGACTTTGTGGTATGAATTAGTCAACTTATTAATTAATAAAAATTAATAAAAATCTGTATTTTTCCCTAAATCAGCTATTATTAATTATTTATTAAAACTAAAGTAACACATTAAAATAAAAGCAAGTTAAATCTTGCTTCTAGTGGGGTTCGAACCCGGGTGACCCCATTTTGCAAAAATGGGTCACTTCGGGTTGCCCCACCCGAATTTTATTATTTATTTTTTTAACTTAATTAATTAAATAATTAATTACTCAGGGTAATTACAATATTACCCTTGGCCTGGAAAAGACCATTTTACCCTTGGATCCTCAAAACTTAAAATTTCTTCTTTTGAGTCCGGTAAAAACTCTTTCGATTAAATCTTCGTTTTCGTGAGCCTCACATGGTTGGTTCCAACCTTTCCAAGCTCAATTAACTCCCCAAGTTAGTTGGCTTGGTCGTAGTAAGTGTTCTGAGGTCTGGTTCTACGCGTATCAATACGTGTGGACCTTGGTCTAATCGCAAGCATTCTTGAAACACCTAAGTCTTGATCCTATTCATTTTTAGGGTTGTTACAAATGCCTGCTTCGGTTGTGGTAAGAGTGGACACATGGTCAGGGACTGTCCACAAAACAGAGGTCAGGCTGGAGGTAATACTTAGCCTAGGCCAAATCCACCGGGTGCAGCAGCAGCCCAGCCTCCTAAGAGGAACAGGTTCTATGCCCTGAAAGGCAGAGAGGAGCAGGAGAAGTCCGCTAATGTGGTCACAGGTATGCTGCAAGTGTTCTCAACTTCTGTTTATGCTTTACTTGATCCAGGGTCTACACTTTCCTTTGTAACTCCTCTGCTTGCTCTTACTTTTGAGATATTGCCTGAATTTCTACATGATCCTATAGTGGTTAGTACACCTATAGGAGAGAATGTAAGAACTGATAGAGTATACAAGGATTGCCCAATAGTTGTGAGTGGTAAAACTATGTGTGCAAACCTGGTTGAGTTACCCATGCATGATTTTGATGTTATTCTTGGTATGGATTGGCTTTAGAGCTGTTATGCTTGCTTGGACTGTCGTAGTAGAGTGGTGAGATTTCGCTTTCCTAACGAAGAAGAGTTAGTCTGGGAGGGGTACAATTCAAGTCGTCCTAACCCCTTGATTTCAAATCTTAAGGCTAATAAAATGATGTCCAAGAGGTTATTGTGTCATCTTGTGAGTGTTAATGATTTAGATCATGACATTCCTTCCATAGACTCAGTGCCTGTAGTGAATGAGTTCTTAGATGTGTTTCTTGATGATTTACTTGGAGTCCCTCCCCTTCGAGAGATTGACTTTGGTATCGATTTAGAACCCGATACTAAATCAATTTCAATTCCTCCTTACAGAATGGCCCCAGCTGAGCTCAAAGAGTTGAAGCTGCAGTTAAAAGATCTCACTGACAAGGGTTTCATTCACCCGAGCATATCCCCTTGGGTCGCTCCAGTGTTGTTTGTAAAGAAGAAAGATGGAACCCTTAGAATGTGTATCGATTATCGGCAGCTCAACAAAGTAACTATAAAGAATAAGTACCCACTCCCCAGAATAGATGATTTGTTTGATCAACTCCAAGGTCTAGTTTCTTCTCTAAGATTGATCTTCGTTCAGGGTATCATCATCTTAGAGTTAAGGATGGAGATATTCCAAGGACAGCCTTTCGTACCCGCTATGGTCACTATGAGTTTTTAGTCATGTCATTTTGTCTCACGAATGCACCTGCTGCATTTATGGATCTCATGAACAGGGTCTTCCGTGAATACCTTGACTCTTTCGTCATAGTATTCATTGATGACATTCTCATCTACTATAAGACCAAGGAAGAGCATGAACAACATTTGAGACTAACCTTGCAGGTACATAGACAGCATCAGTTGTATGCCAAATTCAGCAAATGTGAATTCTGGCTGAGATCAGTGACCTTCCTGGGTCATGTTGTGTCCGGTCAGGGCGTGGAGGTGGATCCCAGGAAGACTGAGGCTATGAAGAACTGGCCAAAGCCTCTTACTCCTACTGACATTCGTAGCTTTTTGGGATTGGTTGGTTACTACTGCAGGTTTGTAGAGGGTTTTTCTTCCATTGCTGCCCCATTGACAGCTTTGACTAAGAAGAAAGCCAAGTTCGAATGGACGGAGACTTGTGATAAGAGTTTCCAGGAGCTCAAGAACAGACTCACTTCAGCCCCGGTGCTTACTTTGCCTAAGTGTGGTGAGAATTACACTGTTTATTGTGATGCATCTGGGGTTGGTTTGGGTTGTGTTCTTATGCAGGTTGGTAAGGTGGTAGCCTATGCATCCAGACAGCTCAAGGTTCATGAGAAGAATTATCCCACTCATGACCTGGAGTTGGCAGCTGTGGTGTTTCACTAAAGTTGTGGAGGCATTATCTGTATGGAGTGCATGTAGATGTGTTCACAGACCATAAGAGTCTCCAGTACGTGTTCACATAGAGGGAGTTGAATCTACGTCAGCGGAGATGGTTGGAGCTGTTGAAGGATTATGACATGAATGTGCACTATCATCCAGGTAAGGCTAATGTGATAGCTGACGCTTTGAGCAAGATGAGCATGGTAAGTACAACTCACGTTGAGGATGAGAAGAAGGAGCTGGTAAAATATGTACACAGACTGGCCAGACTGGGTGTGCATTTGGTTGACTCCACTAGTGGGCATGTTTCAATTCATCCTTATTCTGAATCATCCTTGGTAGTTGAAGTCAAGCAGGGTCAGCATCTAGATCCCGTGTTGATGGAGCTGAAGGACTCAGTGCTTATGAAGATGAATGAGTCTTTCGCTTTGGGAGGTGATGGCATACTTAGGTATCAGGACAGGCTGTGTGTGCCAGATGTGGATGATTTGCGGACCAGGATTTTTGTAGAGGCCCATGGTTCCAGATATTCTATACATCCAGGTTCCACCAATATGTATCATGATCTCAAGCAGATTTATTGGTGGGATGGCATGAAGAAGGACATTGCAGAATATGTGGCCAAGTGTCCTAATTGTCAGCAGGTTAAGGCAGAGCATCTTAAGCCTGGTGGTCTGACGCAAATTATTGAGGTTCCGACTTGGAAATGGGAGGCCATTAATACGGACTTCGTGGTTGGGCTTCCGAGGACTAGGAGGCAGCATGACTCTATATCGGTTATTGTGGACAGATTGACTAAGTCTGCCCACTTTATCCCTGTGAAGTCTACTTACAGAGCCGAGGATTATGCGAGACTCTACATTGATGAGATTGTGAGATGGCATGGGATTCCCTTGTCTATTATTTCAGACAGAGGAGCTCAGTTTACTTCTCATTTCTGGAGATCTTTCCACAAGAGCTTGGGCACGCAGGTGAAGCTTAGCACTGCCTTTCACCCTCAGACAGATGGGCAGGCAGAGCGCACCATACAGACATTGGAGGATATGTTGAGAGCGTGTGTGATGGACTTCAGAGGTAACTGGGATGACCATCTGCCTTTGATAGAGTTCTCGTATAATAATAGCTATCACTCCAGCATTGGGATGGCACCGTTTGAGGCACTGTATGGTAGGAGGTGTAGATCTCCAGTTGGGTGGTTTGAGGTTGGAGAGTCATCCATTTTGGGTCCTGAGATCATTCATGAGGCCTTAGAGAAGGTCAGAATGATTAGGGACAGGTTGACTACTGCTTACAGTCGGCAGAAGTCATATGCTGATAACAGAAAGCGGCCGTTAGAGTTTGATGTTGGTGACCAGGTTTACTTAAAAATATCGCCTACGAAAGGGGTGATGAGATTTGGTAGGAAAGGGAAGCTGAGTACGAGGTATGTTGGGCCATATGAGATCCTACAGCGTGTGGGTGAGGTGGCCTATGAGTTGGCATTGCCTGCAGAATTAGCTTCTGTTCATCCAGTCTTTCATGTATCTATGTTGAAGAAGTGCCTAGGTTATCCAGCATCAATCTTACTTGTGGAAGGTTTGGGGTTTGGTGAAGACTTGTCTTATGAGGAGGTACCGGTTGAGATCTTAGACAGACAGGTCAAGCGGCTGAGGAACAAGGAGATTGCCACTGTGAAGGTATTGTGGAGAAATCATCTTGTTGAGGGTGCTACCTGGGAAGCTGAGGCCGACATGAGGGCCCGCTACCCTCACCTGTTCAGCTCTTGAGGTTAGACTTTATACTCTTAAACCTATGTTTCCTTACCTCCCCGTATTTTGTTGCTATTGATTGACTGTGTATAGTGCTTTTATTATGATCTAACTGGCATTATAACGTGAAGTAGTAGTGTCATTCGGGGACGAATGTTCCTAAGGGGGGGGATAATGTAACAACCCTAAAAATGAATATGATCAAGACTTAGGTTTTTCAAGAATGCTTGCGATTAGACCAAGGTCCACACGGATTGATACGCGTAGAACCAGACCTGAGAACCCTTACTACGACCAAGCCAACTAACTTGGGGAGTTAATTGATCTTGGAAAGGTTGGAACCAACCATGTGAGGCTCACGAAAACGAAGATCTAATCGAAGGAGTCCTTACCAGACTTAAAAGAAGAAATTTCAAGTTTTGAGGGTCCAAGGGTAAAATGGTCTTTTCCAGGCCAAGGGTAATATTGTAATTACCCTGAGGAATTAATTATTTAATTAATTAATTTAATTAAATAAAGAAATTCAGGTTGGGGCGACCCAAGTGACCCATTTTCGCAAATGGGGAGTCACTCGGGTTCGAGCCCCACTAGAAGCAATGATTTATCTTGCTTTTATTTGATTGGATAAATTAATTAAATTAAATAATAAATATTATCTGATTTAAGAAAAAGAAAAATAAGATTTTATTTAACAGTTTAGCAAGGAGTCCTAGTTTGACTAATTCCCAAACCAAAACTCCTAACTTAAAGCCACTCTCTCTCACGATCTCTCTCTCTCACGTTTTCACCATTCACTCTCACGTTTCTCTCTGCCTAGACAAGTTCAAAAACAGAAAATATATTGAAGTTCTTCACACTTGAAGAATTCATACCAAAAATCTAAGAAAACAACATAAATCAATCACTTTAAGCAAAGGGGAGGAGTCTTCCGTCGATTGGTGTTGAAGTGTTGAACTTGGACTGATTTTGGAGAGGATTTGGGCAGCAAATTTCGAGGTTGAACAAGAAAAATTAAAGGTATGGGTCTTCTTACTCTTGGTCCCTTTCCCAAGAGACCCTTAGGACTCAGACGATTTTAATCCGAAACTAAGTTGTTCCCCGTTGCATGTCCCTGTCATTAGCTCCCATCAAATCATAGGTTGGTATGTTTGCTAGTAGAGATTAGGTATTGCAATGTGTTTTCGTGATGAATATGTTCATGAACATGTATTTGGAATCATATGAATGACAAGCTTTGTTTGCCGAAAATATGTGTGTGTATGTGCAAAAGTTTACTGTAAACTTACTGTAAATGAGTTTTGATTTATGGCTTCAAGTTGGATATGGTTTTGGTTGTCATTTTAAGTGTATAAACTTATGTAGATGATGATGTTCATTTAAGTGTAATGTGGCTGAATTTAACGATAAACTCTTGGCCAAATATGTCCATGAAAATGCACCTAAAGGACTCACTAAACACTACTCCAAATGCATGAACATTTAACGTTAAAGAGTGGAGAAAATAGGCTGCAAAAAGGTAATCAAAATTTCCGGCTTGTTGATGTTGGTTTCGGGCAGAATCTGGAAATTTTGGAAGAGTTTTAAAAAAGATTAAAGTAGTTGAGGTCAAGGGGAATCGAAAGGTCAAGGGGAATCGAACCCAAGACCTCACATGACCAAGAGGCTGAAATTTTTTTTAAAAAAAATGTAATGGAGCTAAGGGGATTAGAACCCCTTAGCTGCTGCCCACTAATCGAATTAATAAGGAAAATGGGGATGGGGGGAATCGAACACACGACTCGTGGGAAGAAAGGAAGAGGGAGAATAAAGAAAATAAAAAGATGGGAGGCGTGGGAATCGAACCCACGACCTCAAGGCTGGAAATAGAGGGGGGCGAAAATGAGTATTAAAACAAGTGAGGCTGTGGGGGTTCGATCCCACGACCTCACTATCAATGCCCTCAACTTAGCAAAAAAAATTTAAAAATATATATATGGGGCTGTGGGGGTTCGAACCCACCACCTCACAGCCCCTAGCGAAATTAAATTAAAGGTAAGGAGGCTGTGGGGGTTCGAACCCACAACCTCCCTACTTAGGCAATTTATATGACAAAAAAATAAAAGAGGCTGTGGGGATTTGATCCCACAACCTCTTGGTTTAGGCGAAATTGGGCAATAAAATGTTAATGAAAAATAAGAAGGGGTTTTGGGGGTTCGAACCCACAACCCTTCGGCCAAATTAAGAAGAAGTCTAAGTAGAAAACTAAAGACACAATGTTAATGTTGGGGTTCGATTTAGAGTCCTAATATCATCGAGATTAAAAATGAAATCAATGAAAAATGTAAATGTTATCTAAGTTATTCGAACTTGGGTTTCCTTGCCCAAACTTCCGTATTGATACATAAGTCATACGTGAATAAAATATTCAAGAATAATGCCACATACTTAGATCGAAATCAAGATCTTGGCATACATACAAGATGCATAAGTCTTGTATCACATAATCTGAGAAATATATGAATCACTTAGACGAAATATGAATGAAGCCTCATGGCTTGTATGTATAGACACATAAGTCTAACATACGTTCAAAATTAAGTGAATCTAAGAGGTATGTAATGAAATGATGAACCCTAGAAGGGTTAAGTATGAGTGTAAGATACACTAAATGGCCAAGTGCATTGGTATATGATGAAATGAACATTCACGTAATAAGAGGTGAGTAACTATGAAAAGCAAGGGTGTTAATGATAATGAATGTGGTGACAACATGATATAAGGTTAATGTAAATGATGAGAGTAATCTCGAATGAGCCTAAACAAATGTTACCAATACGTACTCACCTATGAGAGTGTAAGGTAATGAAGAGATTAGTCTCTATGAGCACTCTAATGAAGGTATTGAGCTTAACACACTTAATACTAATGATGAAATGAGAAATCATCTAATGAGCTATGATGTCCTCATACTAGAAGCCAGCTTCCATGACGTATGAGATGAATGAAATGGAACTTTATACTGAGCACCGATAGACTAGCTATGAGCGGTGATGCCTTCTTTCGGGAAGGACGGAGGTTCACGTAACTTTCATGAGATAAGACTGTCCGGCATGCCGGGTATGGGTCTCCTTATATCTCCTAGTCTTCGAACCTATACTGCCAATATAGGGATCTGGCGGGGTTGAATTCCCATGTACGCTAGCATGTTTTTGGGTCACCTTGGCCGGTGATTCCACCTCTTTTCGGTGTGGGGGAGACACTGGATTTCATGATGCTCACATGATCTATGTCGGTTAAAGTTAAAGTTCCCAATGAATGAATGAGGCCAGCCTCAATGATGCACATAATGAAATGAACGATACCAAAGGTGTTAGGATAAGATAATCAAGAGGTGAGCTAGACTCAGGTAATAACACTAGGTTATTCTTGATCATTGCACAGCAAACCCGATGAAAGTCGTAAACTACACCCTAGGTATAGCCGGTTTTCACACTGGCCTATGAACGAAATGAAATGAAGTATGTATGAATGAAAGAAGCAGACTCTGTGTTTGCTAATGAAGACTCCCTAGTTGAGTTCCCATATGTTGAGTCCTCTTTTCTGGGATGTCTTAATGTTAAGTCCGTGATTCCAAGGTCTCATGGCATATGAATGAATGACATTAAAGAAGTTATGTGCTACATGCAAAAGGTGCTATGTGCTATATGATATGTGCTATGTGTAAATGTTATGTGTTGTGTGCAAATGTGATAAGTACTGACATATGTTATTCTCATGGCATAACTTTCCTAATCCAAATTTGGAAAGCTCATTTACTTTCCTAATCCAAATTTGGAAACTTTTCTAATCTCAATTTGGCAAGTCCACTGACTTGACTTCCAAAAATCATGTTGTTAGGAAAGAGCTATTCTTTCTCATGCATGTCCTTGGTGTGTGCTTGCATATACCCATACTTAGTACAAGTGTGTACTAACCCTATACAAACTCTACTATTTTAGGTGCAGGCACAGGTGGACGATAGAGCTACAGGATCATCGTTGTAGTTATCCGGACGTCCAGCATTCATCCGGAGTTGGTAGGTCCTCATGCTTTCGAGGATGCTACTATTTTATATTCTAGCTTAGTTTTAGAGTTGAGCTAGTGGAGCATGTTCCACTAGCGTTTCTTTCCTGTTTTTATTCAGACTATGTGTTGGTGCCATTTTGGCAATTATACGCTTTATAAGTATTGAACTATTCCTTTCATTTGATTATCTCTTAATGTTAGATGGTTGATGGTGAACAAATTTCGAATGTATTAGAAATGTTTAGTAAGCAATATTTAGAAACAAAAAGTTTCAAATTTTCATCTAAAATTAACCTAGATGAAGTAAGAATGACGTAAGTAGGCTTGTCTGCGACCTCTGAGAGGTCAACGACGCCGGTCTCGTCTGGGGTCTAGATTCCAGCCGTGACATAACTAGAGATGAAGGATCACCATACCTTATTGTGTAACAAAACCTCTAAAACATGATGAAGAATCCAAGCTCCAAGCTGTTGTTGAGCTTCACCTTCAATGGAGGTTCTTGAGTGAATATTTTTGGAGGTACAGTCTAATTTGGTGTATTGAATTGGGAATAGGGTTGATCACGTGTTTGATCACTTAAATACACCCATAAATGACCAAATAAACATATTAGGGCCAGGTTAGGACATTGGGTAAATTTCCCATTCACCCCTTTAATGAAACAGTCGCCAGACAGCTTCCAACAACCTGCACCAACGACCACAATTGACGCCAAGTAGGTCCATCGACGGACCGTTTGTGGCTTCGTCGATTGGGTAATTGGGATGTTCTTTGTTTGAGCCTAATGTATGCTATGTTTCAATAGATGACTCCACCATTGATGGGCCATTTTTCAACAAATGGGGCGGCGTTTGGTTCAAACGATTGACACTGCCAAGGTAGTGTCTCAACAGCCCTTGGGTCCTTCGTGTGGGCCTTTTTGTGGGGCCCTTGGGAAGTCATACCCGGACTTTTCCAATGTAAATATGCTCCTTAACATGTTGAAGACCTTACACATCAGTTTCACCCAAAACAAATACATGGAACACGTCCAAACATGCTAGGCATCAACATAACACACATGCATGTCACAAGGCTAACTTTCGAACGTCTTGGACGTTTGACATCCAAACCTCATGAATCTCAATACACTGCCTATAAACATCATTATTACTCATTTAAGTACCTCATAAGCTCATGACACAAACATAAGCCCATAAAAACATATAAGGCCCCTTAGGTGAGTTGTCGTCGAACGTCTTGGTCTTCCCTTGACGTTTGACTTCCAAATGACTTTAAATCACCCATGAATACTTGAAAACAGTTAATTAACATTTTAACAAGCTTTTAGGCACAGATGAGTCTCTATATACCCTAATGCATTCTGGGGGTCTTACAAAATGTCAAGGAACGTCCATGCCGTTTGGAAAATATTTTAGGAGGTGCTAGTGTGCCTTAGTCTATTTGACAAGGTTTTAAGAGTGGGAAAAAAGATAAATTTGGTGAAAAGGTGTATAACACGTATTAGAGTTGGTTTATAGTCGAAATGTTCAGGTACGAATCTCGATGGACCAACCAAAGGGTCCTTGATAAAGACCCTTCTTGTTTGGCTAAAATTTGTCAAAAGACAGTGTCATCGACAATTGACAACCCACGAGGCGTAGGCCAATCGACTGGTTGTCGATGGCCACCGTTGATGGTCACTTATCCATTTTGTCCAAGATTCCATTTTGTACACTCTCTGACCAAAATGACAGAGGAGCAGCACGAAAAGGACACTGCTTGTCGACTGACCTACAACCCGTAGGTCGGGGTCTAGTAGGTCAGGTCACTGGTTTCTGCCACGTTTTAGGTTAGTTCAATTAATTAATTTGGTGGTTATTTAATTATTTAGGGGTTAAGGGAGGTATAATTAAGATAGTTAATGACTTCTATAAAGACCCCAAACCTAATTAAATTATACCCCACTCCCATTATTCCAAAACTCAATTGCTCTTCCTTCTCTCTGCTTTCACTCTCCCAAAGAAACTCCATTAAAGACCAAGCAATGGAGGGTTATAGGTAAAAAATAAGGCTACTTTTATTAATAAATCTTCATCAATTAACAAGGTATGTGATCCCTTTCACCTTTGGGATTCCTTTCCCAAGAGGGTTCTTCCAAAATTGATTTCAAAAAGATGAGTTCCCTGTGGGTTTTCTTCTATTGCGAAATTGATCTTCTAAGTTACTTTGTTTATGATTTATTTAGATAATTATGAGTATATTATGTTGTATTGTAATTCAATTATGATTGTTCTTGATTAATTAACCTAGGTTGTGAATTAGATCATGAATTTGACCTAAGTCTCTAACCTTATGCTATGAACTAGTGATGAATTCTTATGTAGTTATTAAATATACTTTATTATTGTGTTAATTACTATTGTGTGATGATATTACACCCATTGTTGGGTGAAATTAGATGGTTGATGGTATAAGCTTGATGATGGCTTGTGAAGGAGATAGGGGTAAGTCTTGTGATCTCAAACCTTTACTTCAATTATGATTACTTGTGTTTAATGACGAAGTTGTATTGAAGTATCAATTATGATAAGATTGATTAGGGTTGGTATGATGTTGAATTGAAATGTCTTGATTATGTGATTGTGAGATTATGCTTATGGTGTAATGATATAAGTTTTGTGATGAAGTGCCTATATGCCTTACTATGATATAATGATGTTAATGTGCTAATCTCACATATGAGGTTTGTATTGAAAGGTGTTCTCATGCAATTCCTATTGAGTTATGACTATGACTATATAAGGGATATAACCTCTGACCTAAACTAAGTTATGATTATTAATGAAAGACATTTCAAAGGGACTCTAACTTAGCACCGAGTTAACTAGCAGTAAGGAGTGTGATCACTAATGTACTCATGAGATTGGAAACTATAATGCATGTAGCATAAAAAGGGTCCCAACTACATCTCCTAGTTCTTAAACTATGTTGCCACCATAGGAATACTAGCTAGTGGATCCACATAGATGCTATGTTCATATTTTGGTACTATCTTGGCAAGTAGTCCACCTTCTTTTGGTGTAGGGTTCCATATTACTGGATTCCACATTGGATCATGTGGTCTATGTCGGTTTAGGCAAGTTGATCCCACAAGTAAAATCAAGTAATAAAGTGGAATCTAATTAGGATGACTTGAGGGGATTGACTTGGTCTAGGTAGGGGTATGTGACTCTACCTATACATTGTACTAGTTAGCCTTGAGGGAAGTCCTAGAAGGATGTTCTTATATGCTTATATGCTTATAAATTTAAATGTTATGTATGTGTTGATCTTACATGTTAATGACACTATGTGATGTTGGTTTCACCTATGAACATGTGGTTGGTCTCTATTGTTAAAGTATGATGATGTTTACTCTTAAGGATATAGTATGTGAAGTGGGTATTGCTTATGGTTATTGGTGGGTTTACTTGGTTGAGTGAGGTTATGGGTCCTTACTTAGTCGTTGCACTAGTGCACTTAATGGTGGTTAATGAGTAAGGGTCTTTCTTTTATTATGATGCTATAAAATCTTATACATGCTTGTTGATATTATAGCTTGATGATATAATTGTCTTGATTTTGTTCTCAATTATGTTTATATACATGTTGGCTTGACTACACTTTGTATTGTTGCTCTTGTGATGTACATGGTCTTGACTTAAGGTATATGTGCTTATGGACTTGTATTGGTTCTTGGATGTGCATAATTCTTTACAAAGTAAATTAGCATGCTTTAATTAAATGTACCTTTTTAGCATGATTTCTATGTTGTATGTGCATATGAATTCCATGCTTAGTACAAGTGATGTGCTAACCCTATTTCTCCCTTTCCCCCCTAATAGTTTAGGTTCCAATCATTGAAGGGTTCGTGACGACTTTTGAAGAAGACTTGGATTCTCATTCTCCAAGTTGGGTAGGTCCTAACCACTTTGAGGACAATGCCACTTTGTAGCATTGGATGTTAATTATTCTTAAAGACACTTTGTTCATTCTCTTTCATTTGAGTACTATGATTGTATAGCCTATATGTGGCTTAAGTATTGATTTACGGGCTATGACCAATTGTTATACTCTTGTTTAGATTGTTTAATATCAGACATCCGTTTTAAGACTATGCTATGTGTCTTATATATATATATATATATATATATATATATATATATATATATATATATATATATATATATATATATATATATATATATATATATATATATATATATATATATATATATATGTGCGTGTGTGTGTGTGTGTGTGTCTGTGCCATAAAAGTAGAAGACTATGTTTTTTTCTTAGACGAAAGGTCTATGTACACTAGATATAAATATATTATGTTTAAGCGAAAGGTCTAAGTAAACCTCATGTAGTAGTGTAGATAAAAAGTTTTAAATTTTCCGTGTTTTGAAACTATGAATGTAATGACGAATGCAAAAAGTCTAGTCTTAGTCCTCTGTAAGGACCACGACGCCGGTTCTGCCTAGGGGATACTTCACAATGTGATAAACTTTGTATCAGAGCATGAGGTTGAATATCCCTATAAATGAGGTCTCATTAAACAACGTCAATGTAGATTCTTATTCATAATTTTGAAGCGCGCCAGAATTATGAATTAGAGACTATGTGATGCTTAGAAACTCCCATCTTCTTGTATTCCTATGTTGTGCCTCTAGAGTCTTGTTATGTGCTTTCACCTAAAGCATGTATCGTGGTTATAGGTATGAACAATCGTAGAGCATCTAATAGAAGGGCCGAGGAAGAAATGGCTAATGTGGTAGATCAAGACAACCAAGTGCCTCCACTTAAAGAAGTTGCTATGGATGATCAAGTTCTGGATGCTCCTCCACCGATGACCTATCGAGATATAAGGGCGGACTTTCTCACTTTAACCCAAGCAATGACCTCTCAAGCTAATGTTGTCACGGACCTCAAGTACACCCTAGATGTTAGGGTGGAATCTTGGATTGCGACCGGCGTATTCGACTTCTCGGAAGTCTCATACAAGCCTATCTTATCGTTCATCGCATAATAACATACGAAAAATGCGTAAGAATTAATAAGTTTCTTTTCATAAACAATATATAAGCGGAAGACTTTCATTTAAAACGTTCAACCTTTACAACCCTTGAACCATCTAAACTTAGAGTATACAAGACTTGGGACTGATCCCATACAATACATAAACATTAATACTTAAACATTAAGACATAATCGAACGTGTGGATATTGTCTTCGAATCAATGAGGACTCACCAATACTTCATATCCAACTCTTACAAACCTATCCGTCATCCATGGTACATCAAGACATCCAATTCCCTACAATTTAGTCAAAAAGGGAAAGAAGGGGTTAACACATTAGATGTACTAAGTATGGAAGCCATGCAAAAACCATGAAAAAGGGACATTTAGTTAATAACATGTTTTTTATGAATTTCGATTTAAACATCATAATATAATTAAGAAGAACATTATTACATTAGAAATACATAAGAAAATCATTTAAGGAATTATCACATTTTAAGAAAACATCAAAGTGACTAACAGTGAAGTTCCCTAGCTTCACATTTTACATCGATTGGCATGTCGTCTTCTCACTAAGGCTATCCTAAGATTCACTTAATTCACACAACGAGAGACCGCCCATACACCCTCTCTAGATGTGCCTAAATTATCCTTAAGATTACTCATAATGAGACACATACACACCTTCAAACATCAACATACAAAATATAAGATCCTCCTACTAAAGGTGATTCCAAGGTTCACTTGAGTGAGTGTGGAGCGACCGCCCATACAATCCCTATCACACCCACCCAAGGGATCATATAGACTACCTAGGATAGAATCATTCTTACTTAATACAATAGTATACATCAAACATGAAATTCTTCTTTTAAAGGTTATCCAAAGACCTACTCAAGTAACGCAAGAAGATAACGTCCATGATTGACCTCTTCAAGATAACCTAAATAGTCCTTAAGACTTTCCTAAGTTAGGATCATGTCCATATAATCAAATCATATTCACTAACTAGAATCTTTATTAAGACTCATCTAAATAAGAGATAAAGTGACCATTCCCTTGCCCCCTTCACACCTTAACTAGACAACCCTTAATTACTCTAGGAAGAAACTCATACAATTAACATGCTTTCCTATATTAAGTCATTACATTACTAAGTTCATTTAAGAGACATTCATCACATAAGGACATTCACATAATGGTCATAAAGAAGACCTAGGGACTCTCACTAACATCTTCAAAGCCTATTGTGCAATGTCTAAGTAGCGTCCCATAGCACCACCTAAACTTCATAGAAATTCTCTAATGCTAGTGGGTATCCCATATGATGAGAATAGGCAATAACTGACATAGACCATGGTAGCAAAGCATGGAATCCGGAGTTCTATCCTACTCCGATGAGGTGTTCTACTTGCCAATGGTAGAACATAGACACCCAATGTAGGCACATGGTTAAGAAATATGAAGGGAATACTTTGTATTCTAGTCTCATACTTAACTAGAAAACTTTCCCTTACCATACTCACTCGGTGCTAGCCTTAGTTATCATAGATAAATTCACATTAAGGTTCATATAAATAGGTCCCATATCTAGTTCATGACCCAATTATATTCACCCTACCAAAGTCAGGTCCACTAGGGCATATCTCACTATGGCGACAAGAAGCTCATCGCGACTTTCCTAAGGTATGATATGATGTCGTTCCAGCCAATCAACCTTAAGTCCACTCATTACATGAAGGATACCATTACGGCTAACTACTACATGATTCATAACCTTACCACTTGGTTCAAGGTTCCACAAATATGACCTTCGTATCATTATGCAAGTTCTCACCTTCATTTATGCAATACTAAAACCCTTTAGGTTTCTAAGTCAAGACATCACATATTCACATAAGCATCAAGTAAGGGACACAAGTCTACCTAGACAAGACACAACGTACTTCCATTTTACACATATAACCTATCTTTCTTTAGACTCTTAGTAATGACCCTTAACATTATTTAGCCAACCTATTCATTACCTTAACATCATCAACATAATCACTATAGACTCCTATAGTCAAGTTAGGAACAACCTCGCATCAACTCGAAGACTACACACTTAACATATAGCTCTTAGTCTAATATGATCACCTAAATGACATCAATAGAAGAAAACATATTTTCACATTACTTCACATATAGATAGATATAGTCATAATTGACATAATCAACTATACTAATCAACATATTACTTCAAGTAGTGCCGACAAGGCCATGATCATCAATATACTTAAAATAACGCCGACAAGGCCACATCAATTCACATAACACCGCCACCATAAGTGGACAAGACCAATCACATATAATCCAAAATCTAAATTACATTAACTATACACAATAATAAAAGAATTAAGGCAGCATACCACCCACTTGATCTCATCACTTCAATCCTCATCCAAACCATTCAATTCAATACCATAAGGCCCTTAACCATGGCCATGAACATTAATTCAAAACATAAATTATAATAATCAATGAATCTAAGTCAGTTCAATATAGTATTATCAATCTAAGACCAATTAGATATCAATTGAATACAATTCTTATATCATTAGAAATCCCATAAGAAACTACAATAGAATCTACAAGTATCAAGTTCATATCAATTTAATAAGCCTAATAGCCAATAGATCTAAGAGTATTCACTACTCAATTAATCAAATTGAAACAGACTATACATCATTCATACATAATCTATAAATCATTCAAAATACCATAGCAATCTACACATGAAATGATCAATCTTAAAACATAGTCAATTTACCCATATTTTAGTGAAAATTATAGAATTGAGAAGATCACGGGTCCATGTTTGAGGGGATTTACTTGGTCTAGGTAGGGGTATCAGACTCTACCTATACATTGCACTAGTTAGCCTTGAGGGAAGTCTTAGAAGTATGTTTCTATATTCTTATATGCTTAAAAATGTAAATGATGTGTATGTGTTTATCTTACATGTTAATGACACAATGTGATGTTGGTTTCACCTATGAAAATGTGGTTGGTCTCTATTGTTAAAGTATGATTATGTTTACTCTTAAGGATATAGTATGTTAGTGGGCATTGCTTATGGTTCTTGTTGGGTTTACTTGGTTGAGTGAGGTAATGGGGCCTTACTTAGTCATTGCACTAGTGGACTTAATGGGGGTTCATGAGTAAGGGTCTTTCTTTGGTTATGATGCTATAAACTCTTATACATGCTTATTGATATATTAACTTGATGATATAGTTGTCTTGATTATGTGCACAAATATGTTGATATACATGTTGGCTTGATTAGACTTGGTATTGTTGTCTTATGATGTACACGGTCTTGACTTAAGGTATATGTGATTATTGACTATTATTAGTTCTTCAATTTGCATAATGATTTTCAAAGTAAATTAGCATGCTTTAATAAAATGTCCCTTTTTAGCATGATTTCTACATTGTATGTGCATATGAATTCCATGCTTAGTAAAAGTGATGTGCTAACCCCGTTTCTCCCTTTTTCCCCAACATTTTATATTCCAATCGTTGAAGGGTTCGTGACGACTTTTGAAGAAGACTTAGATCTCATTCTCCATGTTGGGTAGGTCCTCACCAGTTCGAGGACAATGCAACTTTCTAGCATTGGATTTTGATTAGTCTTAAAAAACACTTTTTTCATTCTCTTTCATTTGAGTTCTGTGATTGTATAGCCTATATGTGGCTTTAGTATTTATGTACGAGCTATTGCCCAATTGTTATACTCTTGTTTAGATGGTTTAATATGAGACGTCCGTTCTAAGACTATGATATGTTTCTTATATATATATGTGCCATAAAAGTAGAAGACTGTGTATTCTAATTATTCTAAGGGTCTATGTACACTCGATATGAATATATTTTGTGTAAGCGAGAGGTCTAAGTAAACCTCATGTAGTAGTGTAGATGAAATTTTTTAAAGTTTCTACGTTTTTAATCTATGAATGTAATGACGACTGCTAAGAGGCTAGTCTTAGTCCTCTCCAAATACGACAACGACAATTGCGTCTAGGGGGCACTTCCCGGATGTGATATGATGCTTAGGAAATTTTCAACTTCTTGTAATCCTATGTTGTGCCTCTAGAGTTTACTTTATGTGTTATTTAAACCTAATCTTTTTATTGTAGTTATAGATATGAATACTCGAAGGGCAGCGGCACTAAGGGACGAGGAAGGGATTGCTAATGCGGGGTATCATGACAACCAATCTCTTCTACAAGACAATCAAGTCCGTCCTCTTAAATAAGTTTCTATGGGTGATAAACTTCTGGTTGTTCCTCCCCCGATTACCGATGGAGAGATAAGGGCATCTTTTCTCAATTTGTCCCAAAACATGACTTCACAAATGTAACACTTCGAAAAACCAAGACGTGTTCTTGATCCTAACGTAAGTGTGATAAGGTGTATACACTTTTTAAGGTCCATTTTTATCAATATAAGTCATTTAGGAAGTCTAGAAACCAAAATGTCCAAGAACGTCCATGACGTCCAAAAACTAGTTCAATGAGGTGCTAGCGTGCCTTAGCTTATTTGACTAGCTTATTGAAGTCAAAAAATGATGAAAATTGGTGGAAGGGTGTCTAACATGTGGTTAAGTTTATTAATAGTCAAAACCTATGGGTACGACTCCCCATGTAACAACCAATGGCCGTTGAGGAGAACCCTTGCAAAAGTTGGCAAAAGTTATCAAGAGATAATGTCACTAACGAATGCCACAGACGGGTCGTTGGTGAATCAACGAGGTGTCGATGACACTCGTCGACGGAAAATTAACCAAAATCTTGGAAGGTCCATTTTTCATAGTCTCTGAACTTAGCGACGGATGTAAATCACGGAGGGATCACTAGCCGTCGATTGACCAGCGATCTGTCGATCGTGGTCTCGTCGGTGAGGCCTGTGTTTTGATGCACGTTTTGAGTTATTTCATTTAATTAGTTGACTTCTTTAGGAAGTTTATTAGGGGTTAGGGAAGGTTTAATTAAGTAAATTAACCCCCTATATAAATCCCAAAACTAATCTAAACTCTCATAACTCACAAACCCAAACTCTCTTCCTTCTCTCTTCTTTCTCTCTCTAGTGAAAAACTCCATTGAATACCAGCTAGGGGAGGGTTTAAGGGATGCAAAGAGTCATGTTTCACCATAAATCTTCATCTATTATAAAGGTATGGGATCTCTTTCACCTTTGAGACCTCTTTCCTCAAAGGGTTCCGTCAAATTGATTTCCAAAGTTCTGTTTTCAAGTGGGTCTTTTCCAATCTCCAAAATTATGTTGTGAATTGATTTGTGTATGATTTATTTTTGATATTATGAATATATTAACATTTATTATAACTTAATTATGATATATCTTGATGGTTTGGTCTAGTTTGTAGAAGATGACCTTTACCCTTAACCCTAGGTGATGATCTTGATATGAATTATATTGTATTGGTTCAATTGACTTGGTTATTTGTGAATTAATACTAGATGATGTTGTTATACTAATCATGAATGAATAATGGTGAATTATAGTCCTTTCATTCTAGTTCTTGAGAAGTGATCTAGTTTATGAAGTATGTTGTCAATTGACCTAAGTAACTTGTCTTAAGCTATGAACTAGTAGTGAATTTTGATGTAGTTATTCTTTAGGCCTTGTTATCATGTGGATCATTGAATTTTGATGATGTTATACCCTAATTCGATTGATTTAAGGGTTAATGGTAAGACCTTGATGATGGGTTATGAAGGAGACTTGGTAAATCTTGTGATCCCTATCATTTACTTCAAATTGTGGTTAATTGTGATTAAATCATGATGTTGTATTGGAGTATGCCTTGTATTAGGATTGATAGGGTTGGTATGATGTTGAATTGAAATGTATTTATTATGGTTTGTGAGGTGTTGGCTAAGATGTAAATGTTATAAGAATGGTGAATGATTTAGCAATGTGCCTTATCATGATATGAAAATGTTAATGTGCTAACCTCACTTATAATTGTAATGAAAGGATTATATTTATGCAATTCTTATTGATATATGATAATTATGATGATGATGATTATACAAGGGTTAGAACCTATGACCTACAATAAGCTATGATGATTAATAAAGACATTATAGACATTTCAAAAAGGTACTCTAGCTTAGCACCGAGTGAACTAGAGTGAGGAGTGTCCCTTCCCACATAGGGAAAGTAGGATTACTAATGTAGTATTGAATTTGGAGACTATAATGCATGTAGCATAAAGAGGGTCCCAACTATATCTCCTAGTTATTGAACTATGTTGTACTAGCTAGTGGATCCACGTAGTTGCTATGTTCAAGTTTTGGTACTACCTTGGCAAGTAGTCCACCTTCTTTCGGTGTAGGGTTCCATGACATAGGATTCCACAGTAGCTCATGTGGTCGATGTCGGTTTGGGCAAGATGTTCCCAAAAGGTAAAATGAACTAAAGGAATAAACTCTAACTAGGATAACCTAAGGGTTTAGCTTAGTCTAGGTAGGGGTATGGGACTCTACCTAAACATTGCACTAGTTAACCTTGAAGGGAGTCTTAGGAGGATGTTCTTATGTATGATATGCTTGTAATGCTACATGATATGTATATGCTGAACTTGCACATTGTTGATACTATGTTTATTTTTGTCACTTATGAATATGTGTTGGTCTTTGTTGTTAAAGTATGATGCTATGTACTCTTAAATGTCATATTATGTGAATTGGGATGGTTGTCATGATTCTTGTTGAGTTATTTGATTGAGTACGGTTATGGGGTTTTACTTTGTCATTGCACTTGTTTACTTGATAGGTGTTCATGGATAATTGTCTTACTTTTGTTAAGATGAAATGTACTCTTATTCATGCTCGTGGTTATTTATGACTTGATGATAGAGTCACTTGACTATGTATTCAATTGCATGATATGCATGTTGAATTGACTAGATTTGATGTTGTTTTTCTTGTGATGTACATGCCTATGACTTAATAAATATGCCTAAGTGATTTGGTATAGTCTTGTTGAATGTGCATAAAGGTTTTCAAAGTAAATTGCATACTTAATGAAATGTCCCTTTTAGCATGTTTTCATGATATGTGTTCATATGGTCTCATACTTAGAACAAATGGTGTACTAACCCCATTTCTTCCTTTTCCCCAATATTTTAGGTCCGATCGTTGAAGTGTTTTGTAGACAACATTGATGAAGACTTGGATGTATTAATCATCCAAGTAGGGTAGGTCCTCACTTTCCCAGGGCAATGCCACTATCAAGCCATGATGTTTGTTTTTAGTATTATGACTCTTATGTTTCTTTCCTTTTCATTTGGATATTAAACGTTGTTTGACCTATATGTGGTGTTGTTTCATTGATGTGTGGGCTAGGCCAAATTTGATATACACTTATTAGATGGTAATGAGATGAGACGACTATGTTGACACTATGTTGTACTTTATATAATTATGTGCAATAAAAGTAGAAGACTAAGTAATCTTCCTATATGAACGGTCTTTGTATACTCGATATATATATACAATGTGTATGTAGAGGTCTATGTAAACCTCTGAGTAGAAGTAATGAAAACTTTTAATTTCTGCTATATTTGACCTATGAATTTAATGATGTAAGCTACGAGGCTAGTCTTAGTCCTCAAAGAGGACGACGACGCCGGTTACGTCTAGGTTTTTCTCCCGGATATGAAAAACTTGGCATCAGAGCATGTGGTTAAATATCTTTGAGTTGATGTCTCTCTCAACCACGTCTATATAGGTTCGTATTCATAATTGTGAAGCGCGGCACACTTATGAATAGAAATATATGATATGCTTAGGAAAATCTCATTTTCTTGGAAGTCCAATATCGTGCCTTTAAAGTGTTAGCTCTATGTGCTTTAGCACCTAATCCTTTTATTATGATTATAGGCAATGAATACTTAAAGGATTGCGGCACGAGTACATGAAGAAGAGATTGCCAATGCGGGATTTCCTCAGTGTTGATCAAGTTCCTCCTCTTGAAAAAGATGTGAATGATGACCAAGCCCCAGTCAATCCTCCTCCTTTGACGGATGAGGCCATAAGGGCTGCTCTTTTCCAAATGTCCCAAGCCATTACTACCCAAGCACAAGCCGCCACTACTCAAGCCCGATCCATGACGGCCCAAGCTAATCGGCAGGTTATACCCCGAGCACACCGACAAGTTGCTACCATGGCCTCCCGTCTAAGGGATTTCACTAGAATGAATCCTCCTACTTTCTATGGGTCCAAGGTTGAAGAAGACCCCAAGCGTTCATTGATTAAATCTATAAGATCCTCTATTCTATGCGGTTGTCTACTAGTGAGAAGGACGAGTTAGACACTTACCAACTCAAAGATGTGGCCCAAACTTGGTATGTCCAATGGAGGGACAATAGGCCGTCATGGGGTGAACTGGTGACTTGGGAAGTTTTCAAGACGACTTTTCTTGATAGGTTCTTTCCTAGGAGAAGAGGAAAACCAAGGTGGTGGAGTTCATCAACCTTTGTCAAGGAGGTATGAGTGTTCTTTAATACTCTTTGAAATTCACTTAATTGTCAAAATATTCTCCTTCTTTGGTTTTCGACCTAAGAGATGAAATGAACCGCTCTGTGACGAGAGAGTCGGATGACTTGCAAGAGGAGTGTTATTCGGCTATGATACATGACAATATGAACATTGCCCCTCTCATGGTGTATGCTCTACAAGTGGAAGAGTCAAGGGCTAACAAGAAAAGTATAGATGCCAAGAGGGCAAGATCTTTTGATGGTGGTTCGTCAAAGAATAGGCTTGAGATTCAAGACAAGCCTAGGTTCAAGAAGAGGGTTTCAAGTCAAGTTCCTTACAAGTTCCTAAGTATAGGTATGATAGGGTTTCTAACCCTAAGCTAATAAGGGAAGGGATACTAGTTCACCAACCAAGAAGCCAACTTGTGGAAAGTGTGGCAAGAAGCATTATGATGATTGTCTTAAGGGAACGGATAATTGTTTTGGTTGTGGTAAAATTTGGCTCAAGGTTAGGGACTTCCCTAATGTGAGGGGTCAAGACAATAGTAGTGGTCAATCTCAAGCAAGTGGTTCAAATGAGGCACCGAAGAAGAATCGCTTTTATGCTCTCCTCTCTAGGGGTGAGAAAGAAACCTCTCCCGATGTGGTGACCGGTATGTTGAAAGTCTTCTCTATTGATGTATATGCCCTACTTGATCCCGGTTCTACCTCATCATTTGTTACTCCTCTAGTAGATAAAAAGTTTGACATTTTGCCCGATATCTTGCATGAACATTTTATAGTGTCTACCCCGGTGGGTTAGTCGGTTGTTTCAAGAAGGGTGTACAGAAATTTTCCTATAATGTTGCCCAATTGAGTTTCTTATGTTGAGCTAGTAGAACTTGATATGCTTGATTTTTATGTCATTTTGGGTATGGATTGGTTGCATGCTTTTTTTGCCTCTATTGGTTGTAGAACGAGGGTGGTGAAGTTTAACTTTCCAAATGAGCCCATTTTAGAGTGGAAGGGGAAAAATTTTATTCCTAGAGGTCGTATCATCTCTTGTTTGAAAGCTTGTAAAATGATCTCTAAAGGGTATTTATACCATCTAGTAAGAGTCCAAGATTTAGACTTCGAAATTCCTCCCATTGAGCCGGTCCCCATAGTGAGGGAATTTCCGGAGGTACTTCCTAATGACCTTCCCAGTATTCCTCCTGAACGGGAAACTAATTTTTGTATTGATTTGTTACCAGATACAAATAACATTTCAATTTCTCCTTATTGGATGGCTCTGGCCCTATTGAAAGATTTGAAGGCTTAACTCAAAGATTTACTAAACAAAGGATTCATTAGACATAATATATCAACATGGGGTGCTCCGGTTTTATTTGTGAAGAAGAAGGATGGGTCCCTTAGAATGTACATTGATTATAGCTAACTCAATAAGGTCACTATCAAGAACAAGTATCCTCTCCCTCGGATTGATGACTTGTTTGAGAAACTCCAAGGGGCAAGCTACTTCTATAAGATTTACTTGAGATCAGGGTATCACCAACTTAGGGTGAGAGGTGAAGATATACCAAAGACGTCATTTCTGACTAGATATTGTAACTATGAGTTCTAAGTAATGTCCTTTGGTCTCATGATTGCCCCGGCGGCGTTTATGGATCTTATTCATAGGGTGTTTCGAAGTTACCTAGATTCAATTGTATTTTTCTTCATTGACGACATCTTGGTATATATGAAAACTGAGGGTGATCACATGAACCATTTGAAAGTGGTGTTGCAAGTGCTTAAGGATAATCAATTATTTGCAGAGTATAGAAAATGTGAGTTTTGGTTGAGGTCAGTGGCATTTTTTGGTCATATCATCTCTAGGGAGGGAGTTGAGGTTGATCCAAGGAAACCCGAGGCGGTGAAAAATTGACTTAGATCGTTGACTCCAACCGACATTAGGAGTTTCTTGGGTCTAGCTGGTTATTTTTGGAGGTTTATTGATGGTTTTACATCCATTCCATCTCCCTTGACTACTTTGACCCAAAAGAGTAAGAAATTTGAATGGTCAGAGGCATGTGAGAGAAGCTTCCAAATCTTGAAAGATAGGCTTACTTCGGTTCGGGTGTTATCTTTATCGGAGGGTACAAATGGTTTCGTTGTGTATTGTGATGCATCCCGAGTGGGTTTAGGGTGTGTGCTTATGAAACATGGGAATGTGGTAGCCTATGCTTCTAGACAACTTAAGGTGCATAAGAGAAACTACCCAACGCATGATCTTGAATTATCGGTAGTGGTATTTTCCTTGAAAATATGGAGGCATTACTTGTATGGTGTCCATTTTGATGCGTATACCGACCACAAGAGTCTTCAATATGTGTTTACTTAAAATGAGTTTAATCTCCGACAAAGAAGGTGGTTAGAATTGTTGAAAGATTACTATATGAGTGTTCTTTATCACCCCAACAAGGCCAATGTGGTTGCGGATGCTCTAAGTCGGTTATCCATGGGTAGTGTGTCTCATGTGAATGAAGCCAATAAAGACATAGTGAAAGATGTTCATTGGTTGGCTAGATTGGGTGTGAGTTTGGATGATTCTCTGAGTGGTGGCTTTATGGTCCATCATAACTCTGAGTCATCTTTGGTAGTTGAGGTGAAGTCCAAACAACACCTTGATAAATTATTGATGGAGTTGAAGGAATCGGTTCTTGGTAAGCTTAATGAGTCATTCTCCTGAGGGGGGATGGTGTCTTGAGGTATCAAGGAAGATTGTGTGTTACCAATGTAGATGGTTTGAGGAACCGGATCCTTGAGAAAGTTCATGGGTCCCGTTACTCCATTCATCCGGGTTTGACAAAGATGTACCAGGACGTTAGAGAAGTATTTTGGTGGGAATGTTTGAAAAAGGACATAGAGGAATTTGTAGCTAAGTGTCCAAATTGCAAACAAGTGAAAGCCGAGCATCAAAAGCCGGGTGGCTTACTACAAGAAATCCAAGTTCCTACTTGGAAGTGGGAAGACATCAATATGGATTTCATAGTAGGTTTGCCTCGGACTTAAAGGCAATATGACTCTATATGGTTATTGTAGATAGGTTGAACAAGTCCGCTCATTTCACTCCCATCAAGTCTACTTATTCGGCGGAATATTATGCAAGGATCTTCATAGATGAGATTGTGTGTCGCCACGGTATTCCCTTATCCATCATATTGGATCGGGGTACACAATTCACATCTAGGTTTTGGAGGTCATTCCAAGAAGGGTTGGGTAATAAGGTGAAGCTAAGTACTGCTTTTCATCCCCAAACGGATGGCCAAGCGGAGCGTACTATTCAAACACTTGAGGATACACTTAGGGCTTGTATTATTTATTTCAAGGGAAATTAGGATAAGCATAGGCCTTTGATGGAGTTTCCTTACAATAATAGTTTTCATTCATCCTTATCCATGGGTCCTTATGAAGCCTTGTATGTAGGAGGTTTAGGTCTCCTGTTGGATGGTTGAAGTGGGTGAGCCTTCGCTTCTTTGTCGCGATTTGATTTATAAGAGTTTGGAAAAAGTTCATATCCTAAGGAAACATTTGCAAATGCCCTATTGACGCGAAAAGTCTTATGCCGATCATAGGGGAAGGGATTTAGAGTTTGAAGAAGGTGATAAGGTGTGTTTGAAAATTTTGCCTCTGAAAGGGGTGATTAGATTTGGCAATAAAGGGAAGTTGAGTCCTCCTTATGTGGGTCCCTATCAAATCTTGCAAAGGGTGGGTAAGGTTGCCTATGATTTAAGGTTGCCTATTGAATTTGCTTCGGTTCATCCGATTTCCATGTTTCTATGCTTAAAAAGTGTATCGGTGATCCCGAGTCTATTCTTCTTATTGAGGATCTTGGTGTGAAGGATAACCTCTCTTATGAAGAAGTTCCGGTTCAAATCCTTGATAGGCAAGTAAATAACTTAAGAAATAAAGAGGTGGCTTCCGTAAAGGTGTTATGGAAGAATCACCTAGTTGAGGGTGCAACATGGGAGGCCGAGGCCGACATGAAGTCCCGTTACACTCATCTATTTGATAACTAAGGTTAGTTGTTCTTACTAATAATGAAAATAATGACTAAAATTTGAAGTTTCTTTATTTTTGGTGAAGGTTTTGAAAATGTGCATTTTTTTTGGATGTTACAGTGAATTCCAGTGAAATGTACATTTAGACTTGAAAATTTGCAATTCTTCTTGTTTTGAGTCATTTTGTGCAATTTGATACGGTGAGTCTTTATAAAATGATATGTAGCATGTTAGTATGTTGAACTTTGGAATAATTGACTCATAAGTGCTATGTTGAGCTCTTGTTGTTGTGAGAAGGATATTCCTCAAAATTTAATGATTTAGCCTTATGTGTGGTAATTCAAGATTTTGCGTTTCTTTGTGTAAGATATATGCTTGATGTTTTAATTCATGTTGTTTTGTATTATTGTTGGTGGGGCTACTACTCTTGAGTCTATTCCTTCCTTCTAAAGATTTTTAGTGTCATTCGGGGACGAATGTTCCTAAGTGGTGATAATGAAACATTTTGAAAATCCAAGACGTGTTCTACAGACTAACGTAAGTGTTATAAGGTGTAGACACTGTTTTAAGATCCATTTTCATGAATATAAGTCATTTAGGATGTCTAGAAACCGAAACGTCCAAGAACGTCCACGACGTCCGAAAACTAGTTCAATGAGGTGCTAGCATTCCTTAGCCTATTTGACTAGCTCTTTGAAGTCGTAAAATGATGAAAATTGGTGTAAGGGTGTCTAACATGTGCTTAAGTTGATTCATAGTTGAAACGTCAGGGTACGACTCCCAAAGGACAAACCAAGGGCCCTTAAGGAGGTCCCTTACAAAAGTTGGCAAAAGTTGTCAAGAGACAGTGTCACCAACGGATGCCACAGACGGGCCGTTGGTGAATCGACGGGGCGTCGATGCCACTAGTCGATGGAAACCTTACCAAAATCTTGGAAGGTACATTTTGCATAGTCTCTGAACTTAGCGACGGATGTGCAGCACGGAGGGAGCAGTAGCAGTCGATTGACCAACGTTTCGTCGATCGTGGCCTCGTCGGTGAGGCTTGTGTTTTGCTGCACATTTTAACTTGTTTCATTTAATTAGTTCATTTAGTTAGGAAGTAAATTAGGGGTTAGGTACGGTATAATTAAGTAAATTAACCCCCCGTATAAAGTCCTAACATAATTAAACTAATCTAAACTCTCATAACTCACAAACCCAAACTCTCTTCCATCTCTCTTCTTTCTCTCTCTAGTGAAGAACTCCATTGAATACCATCTAGGGGAGGGTTTAAGGGCTAAAAAGAGTCATGTTTCACCATCAATCTTCATCTATTAGTAAGGTATGGGATCTCTTTTACCTTTAAGACCTCTTTCCTCAAAGGGTTCCATCAAATTGATTTTCAAAGTTCTGTTTTCAAGTGGGTCTTTTCCAATCTCCAAAATTATGTTATTAATTGATTTGTTTATGATTTATTTTGGATATTATGAATAGATTAACATTTATTCTAACTTAATTATGATATATCTTTATGGTTTGGTCTAGTTTGTAGAATATGACCTTTACCCTTAACCCTAGGTGATGATCTTGATATGAATTATATTGTATTGGTTCAATTGACTTGGTTATTTGTGAATTAATACTAGATGATGTTGTTATACTAATCATGAATGAATTAGGGTGAATTATAGTCCTTCCATGCTTGTTCTTGAGAAGTGATCTAGTTTATGAAGTATGTTGTGAATTGACCTAAGTAACTTGTCTTAAGCTATGAACTAGTAGTGAATTGTGATGTAGTGATTCTTTAGGCCTTTTTATCATGTGGATCATTGAATTATGATGAGGTTATATCCTAATTGGTTTAAGTTAAGGGTTTACGGTAAGACATTGATGATGGGTTATGAAGGAGACTTGATAAGTCTTGTGATCCCTATCCTTTACTTCAAATTGTGGTTAGTTGTGATAAAGTCATGATTTGTATTGGAGTATGCCTTGTATTAGGATTGATAGGGTTGGTATGATGTTGAATTGAAATGTCTTGATTATGGTTTGTGAGGTGTTGTCTAAGAGGTAAATGTTATAAGGATGGTGAATGATTTTACCAATGTGCCTTATCGTGATATGAAAATGTTAATGTGCTAACCTCACTTATATGAATTGTAATGAAATGATTATACTCATGAAATTCTTGTTGATCTATGATGATGATGATGATGATGATTATACAAGGGTTAGACCCTATGACCAAGAATAAGCTATGGTGATTAATAAAGACATTAAAGACATTTCAAAAAAGGGACTCTAGCTTAGCACCGAGTAAACTAGAGTGTGGAGTGTTCCTTAACACATAGGGAAGGTAGGATCACAAATGTACTCTTGAGATTGGATACTATAATGCATGTAGCATAAAGAGGGTCCCAATTATATCTCTGAATTCTTGAACTATGTTGCCCCCAGAGGAATACTAGCTAGGTGATCCACGTAGTTTCTATGTTCATGTTTTGGTACTACTTTGGCAAGTAGTCCTCCTTCTTTCGGTGTTTGGTTCCATGGCACCAGATTCCACATTAGCTCATGTGGTCTATGTCGGTTAGGGCAAGATGTTCCCAAAAGATAAAATGTGTTAAAGGAATGAACTCTAACTAGGATAACCTAAGGGGTTTAGTTTAGTCTAGGTAGCGGTATGGGACTCTACCTAAACATTGCACTAGTTAGCCTTGAAGGGATTCTTAGGAGGATGTTCTTATGTATGAATATGATTATAATGGTAATGACATGTATATGGTGAATCTGCACATTGTTGATACTATATGTTGATTGTTGTCACTTATGAATATGTGTTGGTCTATGTTGTTAAAGTATGATGCTATGTACTCTTCAATGTCATATTATGTGAAGTGGGATGTTGGTCATGGTTCTTGTTGAGTTATTTGATTGAGTATGGGCTTTGCTTGGTCATTGCACTTGTTGACTTTATAGGTGTTCATGGGTAATTGTCTTATTTAGTTATGATGAAATGTACTCTTATTCATCGTTGTGGTTATTTATGACATGATGATAGAGTCACTTGACTATGTATTCAATTACACGATATGCATGTTCAATTGACTAGTTTTGATATTGTTGGTCTTGTGATATACATGCCTATGACTTAATGAATATGCCTAAGTGATTTGGTATAGTCTTGTTGAATGTGCACAAAGGTTTTCAAAGTAAATTGCATACTTAATGAAATGTCCCTTATAGCATGTTTTTAAGATATGTGTGCATATGGTATCATACTTAGTACAAGTGGTGTACTAACCCCATTTCTTCCTTTTCCCAAACATTTTAGGTACCGGTCGTTGAAGGGATTTTGGATACGACATTGAAGAAGACTTGGATTTCTTAATCATCCAAGTAGGGTAGGTCCTCACTTTATGTAGGTTATGCCACTATCAAGTCATGATGTTGTTTTTAGTATTAAGACTGTTATGTTTCTTTCCTTTTCATTTAGATATTAAATATTGTATGACCTATATGTGGTCTTGTTTCACTGATGTATGGGCAAGGCCCAATTTGATATACTCTTATTAGATGGTTATGAGATGAGATGACTATTTTGAGACTATGTTATATTATATATACTTATGTGCAATAAAAGTAAAAAACTAAGTAATCTTCCTATAGGAAAGGTCTATGTATACTAGATATATATATATACTATGCGTATGTAGAGGTCTATTTAAACCTCCGAGTAGAAGTGATGAAAAGATTTAAATTTCCGCTGAATTTGATCTATGAATGTAATGATGTAAGCTAAGAGACTAGTCTTAGTCCTCAAAGAGGACGACGATGCCAGTTATGTCTAGGGAGATTTCCTCAAAGTTTATTTTACAAGTAATCGATTGCAAACGGCCTATAGCCGACAAAAATCTTATGCCGACAATAGGATAAGAGAATTAGAGTTTGAAGAAGGTGATAAAGTGTACTTGAAAGTTTCACCCATGAAAGGAGTGGTGAGATTTGGTAAGAAAGGGAAGTTAATTCTTCGTTATGGGGGTCCCTTTGAGATTTTGCGAAGGGTTGGCAAGGTTTCATATGAGTTGAGATTACCTATTGAGATAGCTTCGGTTCACACGGTTTTCCATGTATCCATGCTTAAGAAGTGCACTGGTGACCCCGAGTCCATTCTTCCTAGTAAAGGTCTAGGAGTGGATGAGAATCTCTCCAATGAAGAGGTTCCGGTGGAAATTCTTGATCGACAAGTTAAGAGGTTGAGGAACAAAGAGTCGGACTCCGTAAAGGTGTTATGGAGAAACCACTAAGTTGAGGGAGCAACATGGGAGGCCGAGGCCGACATAAAGGCCCATTATTCTCATCTCTTTGCTAATTAAGGTTAGTTGTTCCTCCTAATAATGAAATTAATATTGAAATTTTAATTTGACTTGTTTTGCATAAATATGCATATTGATGGTAAAATTTATGCTAAAATGAATTTTCATGGAACAATGCTCTTTTTACTTGATTTGATCTTATTTGTCTATTTGGTATGATTTTTCCTTTATACAGTGATATTGAGCATGTTGATGTGTTTTGAAATGAGTTTTTGCATAAGTGACTCTTTGTGCATTGTTGAGCTATTTTGACATTGATAAGGAAGTTCTCATGTTGTGATGTTGAGCTCTTACATGTGGTATATGATGTTTTGAGTAGCTATGTGCCAATGTCATGTTGTTATGTTCATTTGGACTTGTAACTCATGTTGATTATGTATCTTGTTGGTTGGGGGGCTAGTATTGGTTGATTCTATCCTTTACTTTCAAAACCTTTTAGTGTCATTCGTGTACAAATGTTCCTAAGGGGAATGGGGAGATAATTTAACACTTATAAGTAATTAAGAATGTTGTGGAGTCAATACGTCAAGGAACGTCCATGACGTCAGGATACTAGTGAAAAAAGGTGCTAGTATGACTTGGCCTATTTGACAAGGTTTTAGGAGTCAGAATTTAATGAAATTTGGTGGGAAGGTGTTAAACACGTACTAAAATCTGTTTAGGGTCGAAAAGTACGAGTATCACTCCCCAAGGACAACCCTAAGGGTCATTGAGGAGGACCCTTCCATTTTGACCAAAAAGCAGTCAATGGACAATGTCTACCAACGATGGCAGACGATGGGGCATGGACCAATTGACGGGGCGTAGATTGCCTCCATCGATGGTCACTTAGACATTTTTCCAAAATGGCAAATTGGATACTCTCTGACCAAAACTACTATTGTGCAGGATAGTGGGGGGTCATGTCTGTTGATTGACCTACGGCCCGTAGGTTGTGATCTCGTAGGTCAACTTGCAATTTTCCTGTTTTGTTTAAGTTAGTTCATTAAGTAATTATTTAGTTAAGGATTTAATTAGTGATTAAGGGTTGGTTAATTAGGTTTAATCAACTATATAAACTATCCTAAGCCTAAACTCAACTAAACACCCCACACTTTCCCAAACTCAAATTGCTCTTCCTTCTCTCTACTTTATCTGTCCTAAAGAAGAAATCCATTAAATACAAGGTCTAAGGGTTATGGGGAAGCAAGAATAATTATTTTATCCATCAATCTTTAAGGAATATCAAGGTATGGTAACCTTTCAACTTTGGGATTCCTTTCTCCAAAGAGTTCTTCGAAAATTGGTTTTCAAAAAACTGATTTCATATGGGTTTCTTCATAATACGAATTTGATCTTTAGATTGTATTGTTTATGGTTTCTTTTGTTTATTATGATTAGATTATGATGTACTATTGTTCAATTACATTGGTTCTTGATGAATTAACCTAGTTGGAGGAATAGATCATGAATTGACCCAAATTCCCTAACCCTAGGTGATGAACTCATGTTCAATTGATTAGTATTCTTCCAATTGACTTAGTTATTGTGTTAATTACTATTGAAAGATGTTTTTACACCTATTTATGGATAAAATTGGATTGGTTGAGAGTAAGACCAATTATGATGGCTTGTAAAGGAGAATTGGTAAGACTTTGTGATCTTAAACATTTACTTCAATTGTGATGGCTTGTACTTGGTGATGAAGTTCAATTGAACTATATATTATGATTGTATTAATTAAGTTTTGATATGATGATTCAATTGAAATGTATTGATTATCTGAAGATGTGAGATTATGTTTAAGATGTAATGATATAAGGTTGATTATGAATTGCCTATATGACATGATGATGATAATATGTTGATCTCAGATATGAGGAATGTATTGAAAATACATTCTCATAAAATTCATAATGAGCTAATGATATGAATATACAAGGGTTTAGTGTCCTATGGCCTATACTAAGCTATGATGATTAATAAATGCTTAAAGACATCACAATAAGGGACACTATCTTAGCATCGAGTGAACTAGTATTGAGGAGTGTCTCTTCCCAAGTAGTGATGGTAGGTTCACTATTGTACTCATTAGATTGGAGATTATAATGCAATGTCCATAAAGAGGGTCTCAAACAAATCTCCTAGTTCTTGAACTATGTTTCCCTCATAGGAATACTACCTAGTGGATTCACCTAGATGGTATGTTCATGTTTTTGTTCTACCTTGTCAAGTAGTCCACCTTCTTTCGGTGTAGGGTTTCATGACACTATATTACACACATAACTCTTGTGGTCTATTTCGGTTAAGGAAAGTGTTCCCAAAAGTAAAATGAAGTAATAAAGAGAACACTAACTAGGGTGACTTCAGGGGTTGAATTAGTCTAGGTAGGGGTATGGGACTCTATTTATACATTGCACTAGTTGTCTTTTAGGGAAGTCCTAGAAGGTTGTTCTTATGTTATATAAAGTAAATGTTATGCATATGTTGACTATAAATGTTGATGAACCTATTTGATGTTAGCTTAACTTATGAGCATGTTATTGGTCTATATTGCTATGTATGATGATGATTATTGTTGATGCTATGCTATATGAATTTAGAAAATACTTGTTATCCTTTGTTGGGTTTACTTGGTTGAGTAAGGTTATTGTAACGTTCCGGAAAATCACGTCTAATGAAGATCCCAGTATGCCCTTAGGATAGCCTATTAGAGGTACATAGGCACCCCAATGCCCAATATTGAGAAATATTGGGCATAGTATAGAAAAATTGGCTAAAAGATATTAGCTAATTTTCTATATACGAATATGAGATATACTTTTTGGGTTGTCATACCCCAATCCAGGATTGACGTTTAAGAAATGTACTTGCAATGAAGACCCTAAGATAAAATTCATAAATTCATCAGTTGCAAGTACATTAGGTACTAGGCATCCAAGTGTCAAGCCTAGTACACTAAGTACATAACCATTTAAAATGATCATGTAAATTAAGAAGTGCCCAAGGACATGGTGAGGGTCCTTGGGACAATAAGTGAGCATTCCCAAATGAGACATCAAGAAAAGTTAGTTAGGAAAGTGCAAAAAACCCATGTGCAAGCAGATGGGCTAACCGGCCGAGAGGGGGACCACACGACAGCCAACCACTTTAGGTTAGGCGGTTATAGACATGCGTGCACGGGTCCATCCGTGTGGGGTCCACTCTCCTAACCAACTCTACATCCTAACTAACCTAACCAACTACCTAGATAACCTTGGATCAATCAAAAATAACCAGCCAATGGACCCGACAACCTAAGACCTAGTTGGGCGACACCTAAATAACTTAACAAACTTAGGGACAACCTAGTACCTAACCTAGGATGGTCCAAAATTGTTAGTTGTCGTCCTAGTGACTTAGGGGTGTTTTGGTAATTTTACTTAGGTCCCTAAATTAATTAAATGAAGGATTTAATTAATTAATTAAAATTCAAAATGTTGACCGAAACAAGGGTCAATGCCGATTTCCAGATTTTGGTCAAAGTCAACATCTTCCTATGTTTAGTCAACTTAGGAAGGGCATTTTGGTAATTTACAAATCAGTTGGTTAATTTACTAAAATAGCCTTAGCTGAATAAGTCAGAGTAAGTTCCTAAGCCTAATCATTCACGATCAAAACACTTAGAACAAAAATGCAAGAAAGAGGCAGTAAACAAAGAACGCTAACGGAAAAGTGCATAGACGTTCTTAGGCGATTTCAAGGTATCTTCAAGGTTTCGTTCGAGGTGTTCTTCGTAGATTAAGTTCTACTCAAGGTATGGTTTCTCTCTTGGACTTCTTTCTCCTAGAGAACTTTCTTTCCAACGATTCAAAGATCTTGAAAACTAGGGTTGTTCCCGTGTTCTCATCAAACTCCTTGTCCATAGTATCCTTTTTGATTCCATGTTGAATAGGTTAGAGATCATGTTGTTGGTATGTGGTGTTGGCTGATCTTATGTTTAATGTCTTGAATTATGAATGTCGATTAACCTATGAATTTGTGATCGTATAAAGTTAAGTGCTTAAAACGTGAATTTTGAATCGATGATGTGTTAGTCACACCCGTAATAGTTTAAGTGTTGATGTGTTTGTCCGAATGTTGTATTGCTATGATTGTGACGTTATGAAGATGTTATAGTCATCAAATGTTAATATGATGATGCCCAATATGTCTTAAAAATGTTACGTTAAAGTCATGAACTAAGAATTGGCTTAAAAGACAACTATGAAATCACATCTTGAATGAATTGACTATCTGGTGCCAATAAAATTGGCTAACACTACTTTGTCAAAACGAATGCATGCTAATGTCTAGGAGCTTATGTAAATGATTGAAATATTGGATAAAGGTTCATACATATTCAATTTAAATATTAACATACGTAAAATTGGCTTATGCCAACAAAAATGGTTTGCTAGTTTAACATCCCAAATGTTGAGGCCAATACTAATCATATGCCAATCTTGTGTAGTAAGAGTATCAAATATATTATAAGCACTTCTAAAGTAATTCAATGAATCCATAACCAAGGGCATGCCATCCATTGGGACAACTCCCAACATGCTCTAAAAGAATGAACTATGAACATATGTAAGTCATTGAAAGAAGTGCTCATCGTCCATAAACGATGATATGAAGCTACTACGCTAAAGTAAAGAAGTAACGTGAGTTATAACATAATTAATGGGGTCAAAATTAAGTAAGTGACCAGAATGGGGTGTTAAAGAAAGTAAGACAAGTCTTACTCACACCTAAGCTACTATGTTAAAATAATACTCACGAATGAAGGTGTTAGAATGTGTGAGACTAGTATCATTAACACCTAAGGATGATATGTAAGGACAATTCACATTTCATCAATATAAAGTAAGGATGAGATGTAAGGACAACTCGCATCTCAACAATGTAAAGTAAGGATGAAATGTAAGGACAATTCACATTTCATCAATGTAAAGTAAGGATGTTATGTAGGGACAATTCACATTTCATCAATGTAAAATAAGGATGACAAGTTATCAAAAGAGTAAGTAAATCTCAATCTAGAAGCAAGCTTCCATAATGTTTGAGTCAACTCAAAAAGATAAAGAAGATAATGAAAGGGAGCACAGCAACGATAGACTAGTTATGAGCATGTTCTTGCACGTGTAAGTCTCATGTGACGAGGCTACCACCGAGGTGTATAAGTAGTCTCATTAAGTCCCAAGTCTTTGAACTATGTCTAGCCAATATAGGAACTAGCGAGTGGTTTCCACCTAAGCGAGCTAGGCATGTTCGGTTTCACTTTAGCCGGTGATTCCACCCATTTTCGGTGTGGGGTAGACACTGGATTTTATGTTTATCTCACATGATCTATGTCGGTTAATGCTCCTGATATGTTCTTGGTTCACTATAGCCGTGAGCCACTGCTTTTCGGTGTGGAGTGAACACTTGTAATCATATAGAAAATGAGTTGTGTGCTTTGAATGCATTAAAATATATCATATTCATACCACAATTCACAACTAACGAATTAGGAAAGTCTAATGACTAGACTTTCCAAGAATGGCATGTTGCTTAGGAAGAGCTTTCATTGATCATGCATAGCTTTATGTGTATGTGTTCATACACCCATACTTAGTACAAGTGGTGTACTAACACCCTACTATTTACTATTTTTATAGGTGCAAGTCAGAGGGCATATTTTGACACTTGTAGCGGTTTGGACTTCAGCGTTTTCTCCAGACGATTTGGTAGGTTCTCTTGACTTCGAGGATGCTACACGCGTTAGTCCATCTTTAGATATAGAAATCGCTAGTGGATGTTGTCCCTAGAGTTTCTTTCATATTTCATTTGAACCTTTTGATGTAAGGCCGTGTTTGACAAACTATTTATGATATATTCATCTTCAGTTTCGAATTGATTCCTTATATTAGATGGTTGTCTATTGAGGTTGAGATTAGTATGTAATGATTAATATGTAATGAATATATGAAGTCTAAGTAAACTTCATACATATAAAAGTTTTAAATTTTCCGCAAATTTAACTAGATGAATGTGATGAATACAAGATGAGGCTTATCTGCGACCTCTGAGAGGTCAACAACGCCGGTGGTGATTTGGATTCAAGAATCTGGGTCGTTACAACTATGGGGATTTTCTTGGTCATTGCACATGTGGACTTGATGGTGGGTTATGCCTAGAGGTCTTGCATATGATGTAAGGTTATGAACTATTATATGTGTTTTGTTGTTATAGCGTTATGTTAAGGTTGTTTTGGTTATGTACTCAAGAACTCTATTATATATGTTTACTTGATTATACTTGATGATGTTGATCTTGTATTGTACACGGTTCTTATGTTAAGTTGTATTGATTATGAACATGACTTATTGTAACATTTGGAAATCTCAAGATGTGTCGTAAAGCCTAACATAGGAACAATGAGGTCTAGGCATTGTTTCTAACTCAATTTTTATGAATTTAGGTCATGTAGGCAGTTTAAGAACCAAAACATTTAAGAACGCCCATGACGTTCGGAAAGTTGGTTGACAAGGGTGCTAGTGCATCATAGCTTGTTTAAATAGTTTTTAAGAGTCAGAATTTTACGGAAATTAGTAAAAATATGTGTAACATGTGTTAGGTATGTTTCATGGTCGAAACGTCCGGGTACGACTCCCCAAGGACCAACCAAGGGCCCTTGAGGAGGACCCTTGCGCTTGGGACATTACTGCCTGGACAGTGTGCAATCGACATACAAGGAGATGGGCGGTGTGTGGACCAACCGGGCGTATATGCCTCCGTTTTACCACACTTAGCCATGGTAAGGAAGCCCCTCACCTGCAAAGTCTCTGAAATCAGCGACAGAGTGCATGACGAGAGGGGTAGTGCCCGTCGACTCACAAATGGCCCGTCGTTAGGGGTCTCGTCTGTGAGGGTCAAGTTTTGCTGCAAAATTTAGATGGTTTCATTTAATTAGTTAGGGGATTATATGGTTTAATTAGGGGTTAAGGGAGTTAATTAAGTTGATTAAGACCAATATAAATACTCTCAACCCTCATTAGTCTAACACAACTCTAAAAGACAAACTCTCTTCCTTCTCTCTTCTTTCTCTCTGTACTTGAACTCACCATTGAAGACTAGCAAGGAGAAGGGTTTGGGGGTTGGAAAGGGTAGAATTCACCATCAAATTGTTGTCAAACGTTAAGGTATGGGATATCTTCACCTTTGAGACTTCTTTCCTCAAAGGGTTCCTTCAAAGGTTTTCCAAAAGTTGAGTTTTCATGTGGGTTTCATCCAATTACGAAATTGATGTTATGAATTGAGTTGTGTATGTTTTATTTTGGATATAATGAATAGATTAACATGTAATGTAACTTGATTATGATTAATCGAGAGGGTTTGGTCTAGATTGTAGAACATGACCCTTAATCCTTAACCCTAGGTTTTATCTTGGCATGAATTATGTTGAACTTGATTCAATTGACTTTATTATTGGTTAAATCATCCTTAGTTATCATTCTTACACTGATACTAAACATATTGTAATGGTAGTCTTTCATGCTAGTTAATGAGTATTGATCTAGGTTAAGAACTTAGACTTAGATATCATGTTTTCAAGCTTTGGTTTAGTATTAAATTATGATGTAGAGACTCTTCTAACTTTATTATCAGGCTGGTTATTGTATTATATTGGTGTGATGACCCACATTGGGTTGAGTGTGGGTTGATGGTAAGGCCCTTATGATGACCTATGGAGGAGAGTTGGTAAGTCTTGATTATCCTATTTCTTACTTCAATTGTGGTTAATTGTGATCAAGTCATGATGTTGTGTTGGAATATGCCTTGTTTAGGGTGATAGGATGGTATGATGATTGAATTGAAATGTCTTATACTTTGGTTGTGAGATTACTTAGTGTGTACACGTTATAAGGATGGTGATGTGTATTAATGTACCCTACTATGATGTGATATGTAAAGTGTTAACCTAACTTATATGAATTGTGATGAAAGGAATATTTCTCTTGCAATTCTTATTGAGCTATGATGATGAATATACAAGGGCTAGACCTTATTACCTAAATTAAGTTTATGATTGTAATAAGACAAAAAGTCATTTAAATGGAAGGGAATTAGCTTAGCACCTAGTGAACATGACAATGGGAGGTGATGACTTATCATGAAGAGGAAAGGTTCACTCTATTGTTACCCATGTGATGTTAACTTCCCTTGTTTTGGGGATATGTAATCCAAGGGATTCCCATGAGAAGAGGCCAAATTACAACATGGTATGAAGAGGCAATACATATCTCTTAGTTCTTGAACTATGGCGCAACCATAGTATACTATCTAGTGTATCCACCTAGAAAGTTATGTTTATATTGGGTTCTACCTTGGACGGTAGACCACCTTCCATCGGTGTAAGGTTTCATGACATCAGATTTCACATTAGCTCATGTGGTCTATGTCGGTTAAGGAAAGTGTTCCCTAAACTAAAATGAATGAGGGAAGTATAAACTAATTAAAGTGACTTGAGGGGTTTGACTTTAGCTTAGGTAGGGGTATGGGACTCTACCTATGCCTTGCACTAGTTTGCCTTGATAGGAGCTTTGAGAAGTTAATATTATGTATGTAAACGATGATAAATGTAAATGACTTTACATGTTGAATAAGATGCTTATGAATATGAATTTGGTTATTATTATTAAAGTAGAAACATCATATGTGATTGAAGACTATGTTATGTGGAGTGAATTACTAATCATGATCTTTAGTGGGTTACTTGATTAAGTAGGGTTATGGGGCTTTGCTTGGTCATTGCACTTGTGGCTTCATAAGGATTATGATTGGTTGTTTTGTTTTGCTATTTACATGATTAACTCTTATTTATGCTTGTGATGTTGTTACTTGGTGATAGAGTTGTATGAGATTATGGGTTTAAGTATGTTGATATGCATATGGCTTAGTTGACTTGTTGAGTATGTCTAAAAGTTTCTTTAAGTTGCTGTTTTGCATAAGTCCTTTAAGAGGCAAATGACTTGATTTAATTAAATGTCCATTTTTAGCATGTTTGTTGATATATGTGCATATGGTCTCATACTTAGTACATGTGGCGTACTAACCCCATTTTCTCCCTTTTTCCAAAACCTTTTAGGTTCCGGTCTTTGAGGTTTGATTCAAGGCGATTGAGAAGAAGACTTTGATATTCTTATCATCCAAGTGGTAGGTCCTCATTTTCCCGAGGATGATGCTCATATTCTACCTATGGATTTACTTAGCTATTATGATTTTCACATTGACTCTATCTTTTATTTGAGGACAAATTTGTATAAAGTGTATATGTGGCTTACTCTTATTGTTGTAGGGCTATGACCATGTTGATATTATCACTCTAGATGGTTTATGAGATGAGACGGATTTTATGACTCTAATTCTATCTTATATATGTATATGAAATAAAAGTAGAAGACTAAGTAATCTTCTTATACGAACGAGTTTATGTATACTAGATATTAATATTATTATGTGTATGTAGAGGTCTATGTAAACCTCCGATTAGATATAGTTAAAAAGTTTTAATTCTTCCGTACTTTTGATCGATAAATGCAATGATGTAAGACTAAGAGGCTAGTCCTAGTCCTCAAAGAGGACGACGACGCCGGTTACGTTTGGGGGTAAACCCGGATGTGACAAACTTGATATCAGAGCATGAGGTTGAATATCCTTGATGTTGATGTCTCTCTCTACCACGTCTATATAGGTTTGTATTCATAATTGTGAAGCGCGCCACACTTATGAATAGGAACTTATTTGATCCTTAGGAATCACTCTCATTTTGGAAATCCATTATCGTGCCTCTAGAGTGTACTTATTATATGATTTCATCTAAACCTTGTATTTTGGTTATAGTAAATGAATACTCGGAGGAATGCGGCTAGGTGGCTTGAGGAGGAGATTACTAATGTGGGAGCTCCTCCCCGTGGTGATCAAGTTCCTTCTCTTGAGGAGGTTGTTGTTGATGATCAAGCTCCGGCTAATCCTCCACCTATGACGGAGGCTGAGATGAGGGCTATACTTTCTCAAATGGCCCAAGCCATTACTACTCAAGCCCAAGATGCAACGGTTCAAGCCCAAGCTATGACAGCCCAAGCCAATTAGGAGGTTGCACCTAGGGTTCATGAAAAAGTTTCTACTATGGCTTCCCGACTTAGGGATTTCACTCAAATGAATCCTCCTATCTTCTATGGGTCTAAGGTTGATGAAGACCCTCAAGAATTTATTGATAAGGTTTACAAGATACTATATGCTATGGGGTTGTCCACAAGTGAGAAGGCCCAGTTGGACACATACCAACTCAAGGATCTGGCTCAAACTTTGTATATGCAATGGAGGGATAATAGGCCTCTTCGAGGTGGGCCGGTGACTTGGGAGATCTTCAAGAAGGCATTCCTTGACCGGTTTTTCCCAAGAGAGATGAGAGAAGCTAAAGTGGTGGAATTCATTAACCTCCACCAAGGAGGTATGAGTGTTCATGACTACTCCTTGAAGTTTATTCAATTTGCCAAGTATGCTCCTTCCTTGGTCTCCGATCCTAGAGATGAGATGAGTCGCTCTGTGACGGGTGTATCGGATGACTTGCAAGAAGAATGTCATTCGACCATGCTTCATGATAATATGAATATTTCCCCGTCTTATGGTGCACGCTAGGAGAGTGGAGGAGGCTAGAGCTAAAAGGAAGGATAGGGATTCAAAAAGGGCAAGGTCTTTTGAGGGTGGAGCTACAAAGGATAGGCTTGGGATTCAAGACAAGCCTAAATTCAAGAAGAGATTTTCAAATCAAGTTCCCTCCAAATTTCCCAAGACTAGGGATGAGAGGGTCCCTAGGCCGAGAGCTCAAAAGGGAAAGGGTGGGAGTTCATCTAATGAGAAGCCTGCGTGTGCAACATTTGGAAAGGAACATTATGGTGAATGCTTGATAGGAACGGGAAATTGCTTTAGTTGTGGGAAGAGTGGCCACAAAGTTAGGGACTGCCCTAACATAAAGAACCGAGGCAAAAATAATCAAAACCAAGCAAGTGGAGCAAGTGAAGCACCAAAGAAGAATCACCTATATTCTCTTCGTACTAGGGGTAACCAAGAGACCTCTCCCAATGTGGTGACCGGTATGTTACAAATCTTTTCGTTTGATGTGTATGCCTTACTTGATCCGGGTGCTACTTTGTCTTTTGTTACTCCCTTAGTAGATAAAAAGTTTGATACGTTGCCCGATATCTTGCATGAACCCATTTTAGTATCCACTCCGGTGGGTGAGTCAATTGTTGCAAAAAGAGTCTATCGAAATTATCCTATCACCTTGCCCAATAGAGTTTCTAAGGTAGATCTAGTTGAACTAGATATTCTTGATTTTGATATCATTTTGGCTATGGATTGGTTACATGCTAGTTTCGCTTCGATCGATTGTAGGACTAGAGTTGTGAGGTTTTATTTCCCAAATGAACCCGTTATTGAGTGGAAGGGTGGGAATTCTATTCTTAGAGGTCGCATAATATCTTGTCTAAAAGCATGTAAAATGAACTCGAAGGGTTGTTTTTATCACATAGTAAGAGTCCAAGATTTCGATTTCGAAATTCCTCCTATTGAGTCGGTCCCCGTAGTGAGTGAATTTCCGGAGGTCTTTCCTAATGACCTTCCTGGTATTCCTCCCGAAAGGGAAATTGATTTTGGTATTGATTTGCTACCGGAAATGAACCCTATTTTGATTCCTCTTTATCGAATGGATCCGGCCGAATGGAAGGAGTTGAAGGCACAACTTAAAGATTTGCTAGACAAGGGCTTTATAAGGCCTAACATTTCTCCATGGGGTGTTCCGGTCTTGTTCGTGAAGAAGAAATATGGGTCTTTCAGAATGTTTATTGATTATCGCCAACTCAACAAAGTCACAATCACGAACAAGTATCCTCTCCCTCGGATTGATTATTTATTTGATCAACTCCAAGGGAACCTACTTCTCCAAAATTGATTTGAGGTCGGGGTAACACCAACTAAGGGTGAGAGGTGAGGATGTACCAAAGACGGCTTTTTGGACTCGTTATGGCCAGTATGAGTTTCTTGTTATGTCCTTTGGTCTCACTAATGCTCCGGCGGCGTTCATGGACCTAATAATAGAGTATTTGGAAGTTACCTAGATTCATTTGTCATTGTGTTCATTGACGACATCTTGGTATACTCGAAGAATGAAAGTGATCACATGGGTCATTTGAGAGTGGTGTAGCAAACCCTTAAAGAGCATCAATCGTTTACAAAGTATAGTAAATGCGAGTTTTGGTTGAGGTCGGTAGCATTTCTTGGTCACATCATCTCTAGTGAAGGAGTTGAGGTTGATCCAAGGAAAATGGAAGCGGTGCGGAATTGGCCAAGACCATTGAATTCAACTGACATACGGAGTTACTTGGGTCTTGCAGGTTATTATCGGAGGTTCGTGGATATTTTTGCGTCCATTGCATCTTCTTTGACTACTTTGACCCAAAAGAGCTTTCAAATGTTGAAAGATAGGCTTACTTCGGCTTTAGTGTTGACATTACCGGAGGGTTCAAAGGGCTTTTTGGTTTATTGTGATGCATCCCGTGTTGGTTTGAGGTGTGTACTTATGCAACATGGGAAGGTTATTACCTATGCTTCTAGACAACTTAAGGTGCATGAGAGGAACTATACCAATCATGAGCTTGAGTTAGCGGCCGTGGTGTTTGCTTTGAAGATTTGGAGGCATTATTTGTATGGTGTCCATGTTGATGTGTTCACCGATCATAAAAGTCTCAAATACGTGTTTACCCAAAAGGAGTTGAATCTCCAGCAAAGAAGATGTCTTGAGTTATTGAAAGATTATGATATGAGTGTTCTTTATCATCCGGGCAAAGCAAATGTTGTATCGGATGCTCTAAGCCGTTTGTCTATGGGTAGTGTTTGTCATGTTGATGAAGCCAAAAGGGACCTTGTGAAAGAGGTTCATGGATTGGCTAGATTGGGAGTTAGATTGGAGGGTTCTTCAAATGGTGGTGTGATGGTCCATCATAGCTCCGAATCATCTTTGGTTGTTGAGGTGAAGTCTAAACAACACCTTGATAAACCATTAATGGAGTTGAAAGAATCGGTTCTTGGCAAGTTTAATGAGTCCTTCTCCTTAAGAGGGGGGGGGTGTTTTGAGATATCAAGGGTGGTTCTGTGTTCCAAATGTTGATGATTTGCCAAACCGTATCCTTCAGGAGGATCATGGTTCCCATTATTTCATTCATCCGGGGTCAACAAAGATGTATCATGCCCTTAGAGAGGTTTATTGGTGGGAAGGTTTGAAGAGGAACATAGCGGAGTTTGTTGCTAACTGTCCAAATTGCCAACAAGTAAAAGCGGAGCATCTAAAACCGGGTGGCTTATTACAAGAAATTCAAATTCCTACTTGGAAGTGGGAAGACATCAATATGGATTTTGTGGTAGGTTTTCCTAAGACCCAAAAAGGGTATGACTCCATTTGGGTGGTGGTTGATTGGTTGACCAAGTCCGCTCATTTCATTCCCGTCAAGGCTACTTATTCGGCGGAGGATTATGCTAAGATCTTCATAGATGAGATTGTGTGTTGCCATTGTATTCCGTTATCCATCATATCGAATAGGGGTGCACAATTCCCATCTAGGTTTTGGAGGTTATTTCAAGAAGGGTTGGGTACTAAGGTGAAGTTGAGTACCGCTTTTCATTCTCAAATGGATGGTCAAGCGGAGCGTACTATTCAAACCCTTAAAGATATGCTTAGAGCTTGTGTCATCGATTTCAAAGGGAGTTGGGATAAGCATTTTCCCTTGGTAGAGTTTGCTTACAATAATAACTTTCATTCATCCATCTCCATGGCTCCCTATGAAGTCTTGTATGGTAGGAGGTGTAGGTCTCCTATATGTTGGTTTGAAGCTGGTGAGCCTTCCATTCTTGGTCCCAACTTGATTTATAGGACTTTGGAGAATGTGAATATCATAAGGAATAGGTTGCAAACATCCTATAGTCGACAAAATTCCTATGCCGACAATAGGAGGAGGGATTTGGAGTTTGAGGAAGATGATAAGGTGTATTTAAAAATTTCAGCTATGAAGGGAGTAGTTAGATTTGGCAAGAAGGTGAAATTGAGTCCTCGTTATGTGGGTCCTTATGAGATTTTGCAAAGAGTTGGTAGGGTGGCCTATCAATTTAAACTCCCTAATGATTTGGCTTCGGTTCATCCGGTTTTCAATGTTTCTATGTTGAAAAAGTATGTCGGTGATCCCGAGTCCATTCTTCCTATTGAGGGCCTTGGGGTCAAGGATGACCTCTCTTATGAGGAGGTTCCGGGTAAAATCCTTGATAGTCATGTAAAGAGATTGAGGAACAAAGAGGTGGTTTCCGTACAGGTATTATGGAAAAATCACCTAGTTGAGGGTGCAACATTGGAGGCCGAGGCCGATATGAAGACCTGTTATCCTCATATTTTCGATGATTAAGGTTAGTCATTCTTTTAAATAATATTATTATGACTAGAATTTGTGGTTCTTGATTCTTGGGTGAAGTCTTGCAAAAAATTACATTTTTTAAGACTTCACAGTGAGGTTTATAGTGAAGTCACTGTAATGTTGCTTTGGAAAACTAGAAATTTTTGCTTTTTGCTTGTTTTGAGTTATGATTGTGCATTGTGATATGGTGAGTCTTATTAATGTAATATGTAGCAGATTGATAAGATGATTTTTATGCTAGTTGACTCATGAAATGTATATGAGCTCAAGTATGTGATGAGAAGAAAAAAAAAAGTACCTCATTATGAAATGGTTGAACCTTATGTGTGTTAATTGGAGTTTTGAGATTGCCTTGTTGAAATGATAAGGCTTATGTTCTCGGATATGGTTGTTTTGTTGGGCTGCTAGTCTTGAGTCTATACCTTCCTCCAAAGGAGTGATTAAGTGTCATTCGGGGACGAATGTTCCTAAGGGGGGGATAATGTAACATTTCGATACCTCAAGATGTGTCATAAATCCTAACATATGGACAATGAGGTCTAGGCACTGTTTCTAAGTCAATTTTTACGAATTTAGGTCATGTAGGCAGTTTAAGAACAAAAACATTTAAGAACGTCCATGACGTCCGGAAAGTTGGTTCACAAGGGTGCGAGTGCGTCTTAGCTTGTTTGAATAGTTTTTAATAGTCGGAATTATACGGAAATTAGTAAAAATATGTGTAACACCTGTTAAGGATGTTTCATGGTCGAAACATCCGGGTACGACTCCCCAAGGACCAACCAAGGGCCCTTGAGGAGGACCCTTGCGCTTGGGACAACACTGCATGGACAGTGTCCAATCAACAGACAAGGAGACGGGCCGTGTGTGGACCAACCGGGCATCGATGCCTCTTTTGTCCCACACTTAGCCATGGTAAGGAAGCACCTCGCCTGCACAGTCTGAACTCAGCGACGGAGTGTAGGACGAGAGGGGTAGTGCCCGTCGACTCACAGACGACCCATCTTTAGGGGTCTCATCTGTGAGGGTTGAGTTTTGCTGCCAAATTTTAAATGGTTTAATTTAATTACTTAGGGGATTAGATGGTTTAGTTAGGGGTTAAGGGAGTTAATTATGTTGATTAAGACCAATATAAATACTCTCAACCCTCATTAGTCTAACACAACTCTAAAATAAAAACTCTCTTCCTTCTCACTTCTTTCTCTCTCTACTTGAACTCACCATTGAAGACTAGCAAGGAGAAGGATTTGGGTGATGGAAATGGGATAATTCACCATCAAATTGTTTTCAAACATTAAGGTATGAGATCTCTTCACCTTTGAGACTTCTTCCCTCAAAAGGTTCCGTCAAAGGTTTTCCAAAAGTTGAGTTTTCATGTGGGTTTCACCAATTACGAAATTGATGTTATGAATTGAGTTGTTTATGTTTTATTTTGAATATAATGAATAGATTAACATATAATGTAACTTGATTATTATTAATTGAGAGGGTTTGGTCTAGATTGTAGAAAATGACCCTTAATCCTTAACCCTAGGTTTGATCTTGGCATCAATTATGTTGAACTTGATTCAATTGACTTTATTATTGGTTAAATCATCCTTAGTTATCGTTATTACACTGATCATAAACATATTGTAATGAATGGTAGTCTTTCATGCTAGTTCTTGAGTATTGATCTAGGTTAACAAGATAGACTTAGATATCATGTTTTCAAGCTTTGGTTTAGTATTAAATTATGGTATAGAGACTCTTCTAACTTTATATCAGTCTGGTTATTGTATTATATTGGTGTGATGAACCACATTGGGTTGAGTGTGGGTTGATGGTAAGGCCCTTATGATGAACTATGGAGGAGTGTTGGTAAGTCTTGATTATCATATTTCTTACTTCAATTGTGGTTAATTGTGATCAAGTCATGATGTTGTGTTGGAATATGCCTTGTTTAGGGTGATAGGATGGTATGATGATTGATTGAAATGTCTTATACTTTGGTTGTGAGGTTACTTAGGGTGTATACGTTATAAGGATAGTGATGTGTATTAATGTGCCCTACTATCATGTGATATGTAAAGTGTTAAACTCACTTATATGAATTGTGATGAAAGGACTATTTCTCTTGAAATTCTTATTGATCTATGATGATGAATATACAAGGGCTAGACCCTATGACCTAAATTGAGTTTATGATTGTAATAAGACAAAAAGTCATTTAAATGGAAGGGAATTAGCTTAGCACAGAGTGAACTTCACAATAGGAGGTGATGACTTTTCATGAAGAGGAAAGGTTCACTCTATAGTTGCCCATGTGATGTTAACTTCCCTTGTTTTTGCGATATGTCATCCAAGGGATTCCCATGAGAAGAGGCCCAATTAGCACATGGAACACTATCTAGACATTGCACGAGTAGACTTTACAGATTTTAGTATGTAGGTTCCCTAGGTCTTATCCAAGACCATTATGTGAATGCCCTTAACTGTTGAATGTCTCTTAAATGGTTTAATAAACGTAATGACTTAATGGTATATTAATGTATATGTACTTATCTATAGTAGATATACGGATTGGTTAGGTAGGCTTGGAGAGGGTGTATGGGCTGTCTGTCATGTATTACTTAGGTGAGTCTTAGTGTAATTCTAGGTAGGGAGTTAAATTGATGAAATTGGAATAATTTATCTTAGGTAGTCTAAAGGATAACTTGGTGTGTTTGAAGGGTTGTATGGGCGGTCGCTTCATAACTCACTCAATTGAGACTTAGAACATCCTTTGATAGGAGAGTTTCATGTTTATGAGTTTTTAAGTGATCATGATGTTATATTGTGTAATGTGACTATATGTGTTTATGTTTACTTTTAACTGACTCTCATACTTGTCTTATGAAGTTTTCTATAAAAAGAGCGTGTTTTATACAAATCTCCTTTTATCATGATTTTAATTCCATGTCACCATAATTAGTGCATTCTAATGTACTAATTCCATATATTTTATCTTATCTCTAAAGGTGTAAGTGGAATTTGAGAGGAGTCTTTGAAGTGAAGCTTGTATAGTAGCATTCATTCAAGCAAAGTAGGGGTTGTTATGCTGTAATTTTACTATCTTTAGAAAAATCACTTTTAAAATGTTCTAAGTGTAAATACAATTTAACAAAAATACTTAGAAAGAGTCGCCACTTAATTTTTTAAAGAAATTAAATAAATTTAATTTGAAAAGATCTTAACAGATAAACCTTTAAAAGATTAGAGAAAATGGGTAAGAGGCTCTCATTGGTACTTTAAGAAGGTATTAACACTTAAAGTAGCCGCTAACAAGCGGTTATCCAACGACTTAGGTTGAATATATTTTCAATATTTTTCAGAAAATGATTAAGTTTAGAAAATAATTATACATAGATTAATTTTTAATTTATAAGAAAGGAAGATATTAATTGGGATATTTGAATTAAATTGTAGAATGTTTTAAGAAATTAGGTTGACTAAAATTTATTTAATAATTTTTTTAAAATAATGATTTGAACCAATTTAGTTAATTAAAGTATGAAAACCATGTAAATTAATTGTATAATAAATATATAAAAATAAACTAAAGATTTTCAAATAAAATACACGACTTGATAAAAGATTTTACTAACAAAAATAATATAGTTCGTCTTTTGGGGATTAATAATTCAAAATTTAGAGTTAACAAACAAAACAATAAATAATCACAATTAAGAGCAAGGGGGAGAAGTTGAATTTGGGCCCTGTTTTTGGGCCAATTTCGCTGGAATTTTTGGGTTTTAACCCAATTCCCATTTTTGTGTACACTTGTTCTATATCAGTGTATATCGAATGTATATAGCCCATTTTTCTGCTTTTCGAGACCTGTTTCAGTTTCCAATTTCATTCGACATCGAGGATGCTGATTCAAAGGAGATGTTGTTGGATTTTATCCAATGAAGTAATGCAAGGAAAACAGAGCCTCATTGGACTCATCCCGAAATAGAGTTCATGCAAAGCGAAAGGACAACAAGGATTAGGAAAAGAACTTATTCATTAAATGGACAGTTAAATGGTAGGCATGACTAACTAAATAATCAATTTAACTAAAGAAGCACATAATATAGTTTAAAAGAATACAAATCATGACAAACCAATACTATCATAACTAATGGATTATAAAGGATCAAGGCAGTTAATAAATGATAGATGACTTATTAACAAATTGATAGATTACATGACAAAGAGCTACATTTAGGTCAATCATAAGACACCAATCTCTCAGTATGTAAGTACTAGTTCAAAACAAATCAAAAAAACTAAGAACCCAAATACTCATTGTAGACAAAGCACTTGTACAATTCTAAAATCTAAGTAAAAAAAAGAAGAGAAATTAACATCATAAAACCAAGGAACTTGATTATCACAATTACACTATCATAATTTGTTAACCATTTATGTAAAACAAGGAAAGTTTGTAAATATTTGAATCAAACAAAAAAAATTATGGGCATAATTTTCCATCAAGTAAACGAAATGTAGGTATAGCTATTAAATCTTGGATTAATGTAACAAATAAATTAATATACAGAAATAAAACGGATACACCATTGTGAGAACTTTTTATTGCAATCTATCAACATTCTTTTAAAGATTAAAAATGATTTGTAGAGCAAGAAAAAAAACAATTATCTTAACAAAGTCATTTCTAATAGAGAGTTACTGGCTTAATGAAACCCAAAATAGTCAAATACCACATGACATCTAACCATTGTACTCAAGCAATGATAAATATAATACAAAAACACCCGAATGATTTTATGGAAAAACAAACTACATTTGACAAGGTTAAACTTCAGCAAAGCCATGACTGATACACCCAAAATATGAATCAAGTGGGGTCGAGCGAGAACTACAAATGCTAAATCGAGGCTTAATCGTATACCAAATGAAATTTCAACCACCATGAATCATTATGAACTAGACAGCATACATTTTTATCTAAACCATGTCACTCCTGAACAAATAGTAAAGGACCTGTGACAAAATCTAGATTGGATCAGAATAACTATCTACGAGAAACAAAACTTAAGAAGAAAACGTAAAATCTAACAGATGCATTGATCTTCGGAAGAAAGAAAAAATAAATGTCCCTGCATCATTCTAAAAAAATAGACTGAACATTATTGAGCTAAGAAAAATGAGATGGGAAGGGATTTTACCTTTCCGAGGGCAGCGAAACTGAGATGACGAGCTTAACAATGAAGCAACTTCCACCACGTGAGCTTAACTCGAGCAAAAAGAGAATAGATACTAAATAAAAATAGCTCTTGATTTTTCGTCTATTCGATAAAATAAAATTTCTATTTTTTTAGAAGGTAAAAGTCTATCCACTCTAACCTTAAGGACTCTTCACTCTTAAGACTTGTTACTGTTATTTTATTTTATTTTTACTTTTTTCAACTCGATTTTTCTTATGCAACTCTATTTTTCTCCTCTGTTTTTTCGTCTCTAGTCATAAGACTTTTCCAAATCTCCAAACTTCTCTTAACCCTATCTGTATTGTCCGTCTTTTTTTTTCTTTCTAAATGACATCAATACCATGTATTTAAAGCAACAACAAAGGGTTGAATTCAAATAGTTAATTTAGCTAGAGACGAAAGATTGATTGAAAATAATGGAGTAGAAAACGAGTAAGAGGAAAACATACCCCTAAAAATATTGATTCGATGTGATATCCTACGATTTAGATTAGATTATGATGAGATTTATCTAACCTTAAGTAAACAATTTGGGCTAGTGATTTGTAATCTTCGACTATGGAGGGCGGCATTGTCAATGGTCATGTGTAGTGTAGTTGGATCAGGAAATTATGGTTCTTTGCGTTGACTTTGCATTTTGGAGGAAGAAAAGTGAGAGAAGAAGCACACGTGAATATAGGATATATGCATATGTGTTTGTATATGTGTGCAGGTGTTAAAAGAACTAAGGCATGACACCTTTTTATTTGAAATCTAGCCTCTTTTATTATTTTTCTAATCAAATTAAACTTAGATATAACCAAATTGAGTCCATAATTAATTTAGCTAAAAAATAGATGAATACTTTTCGATTAATTATTTGAGCTTCATAATATAAACAATATAAAATCATTATCAAGACCAAAGTTCATTACTTTAAATAAAAAATTATAAAATCCACTATTTTAAAGGAAATAAATACGTATTTATACTAAAAATTTATTTTTTAGGTATTTATTAAATATTTATATAAAATATTAAAATTATATAAGTGAATATGTATAATTATGTAATTATTTTACAAGAACTAACCGAAACTAATTAGAAAGAGATTTTACAATATATATATATATATATATATATATATATATATATATATATATATATATATTAGGATTATTTCAAAGACGATTATTTGAAATTATTTTAAATTGAAGAAGCTCGATAGTTAACTAGAATTGTTTAAGGTCAAAATTTGGGTGTCAATAACTGCCCCCTTCTTTGGGTAGGGTCGATGAAAGATAACCTGGGCAAAGAAGATTGACGAATCCAATTTTGACCGAACTTATTTCTTATTTTTTTTAAAAAAGGTTATATGAGACTTTAGGTCACTTGTAGTTCGATACGCTTCATTTGACGTACGATTATGAAAGAATTCAAAAGCTATCCCAATTTGAATTATGAAGAGACTGGAATGCTCAAAAATAAGATTTGAGAGAGCATGTTGGACTACATCTGAGGATGTTTGTAGTTCAACTCAATTGATTGAAAAGGAAATATATTATGCAAAAGAACCTTCAGTTCTGAAAGAGTAAAAAGAAAGTCGAGTATGAAAAAGAGGTTTGCAGACTCTTAGCCATGAATGTGGTGCACTTTAAACCCATAATTAACAACTTACACAGATATAATTTTCAAACCTCTTGGTACAATGTAACTTAGACTTGAAAATTGTTTCGATAAGAGTGAAAAGTTTTCAAATGTGAAATTGAAAATGATAATCTCAAATAAAACCCACATGCCTTTGATAGGGGTGTGGTTGGATTGTTGTGGAAGTTACTCCTCAACATGTGTCCTAAGAGTTTGATACTCCACTTTGGACTATGTTCCAGTTCGCTTCTAAGAAAAAGTTCCACATTGTGCTGCATCCTTTTTTATGTTGTACGCACCTATGTTTGATTTGAGAATTCTTACTCTTGGATTATCTCGATAAAAATTGAGAAAAAACTTATTAGTGTAAAATTGTAATCCAAATGGAGAGATTGCATGTTTTCCCCTGTTAGAACTTAATTTCTCTCTTTGAATGTTTGACATAAACTTCTTTAGTTTGACGTAAGGTAAGGAAAGGCCATATCTTATATTTGCCACTTGATTCTTCATTGTACTTTTCCTTTAATATCAGAGTAGTAAAATAGACTAATGTTATATGTTGATGGTTCTCTTGATGGTATGAATATAGTGTCTCTCTCAGCATTTTGAAGATGTAATGACCCTCTCGGTAGTTTGAATATGCAACGAACCTCTCGGCGATTTGGATGTGACCTTCTCGATGGCTTGAATATGCAATGGCCCTCTCGGAAATTTGAAGATGATGTCCCTCTCGATGTTCATAGATGATAGCCTTCTCGGCAATGGAATATTTAATGAGACTCTTGGCATTTGAGGATGCAATGACCCTCTCGGCGTTCGTAGATGATGGCATTCTTGGCAATGGAATATGTAATGACCCTTTTGGCATTTTGAATAAGTGATGGCCCTCTCAGCGATGATGGCCCTCTCGGTAATTATATATTCACCTTCGATAATGACCCTCTCGGCAATGATATTACCACATTTGATAATATAATGTTGATGGCCCTCTCTTCGATAATATAATTTTGATAGACTTCTCGACAATGATATTATCACCTCTGATAATATAATATGGAAGACCTTTTTTGCAATGATATTATCACCTCCCATAATATAATATGGATGGCCTTTCACCAATTCATATCACCATATCTGGTATCGATGTGACTTACAAATATCCTTCAACGTTAGCCTATTCCGACTTTAACGTGATAATACATATTTTTGGCAAATTGCACATCAAATTATCTATGATATTTGGTGTGTCTTTGTAACGACCTGCTTAGTCGTTTTGAGCAGCAGATTTTATTTCTGGAAAACTGTCTGAGACGACGTATCCAACGACGGACCGTCATGGGCACGACGGACCGTCGAGGGTGTCTCGTTCCAAACACTTGGAATTCTTATATTGAGTGCTGAAATCGACTCTCTGAACTCTGTGACGGACCTGCAGGACGGACCGTCACAGACATGACGGACCGTTGTGAGGTTCCGTTTCAAAACACTTCAACTCTTGAGAATTGGGTACTGAGAGCAATTCTCTGAAGTCTGTGACGGACATGCAGGACGGACCGTCACAGACATGACGGACCGTTGTGATGTTCCGTTTCAAAACACTTCAACTCTTGAGAATTGGGTACTGAGAGCAATTCTCTGTCCGTCGTGACGGAAGTGCAGGACGGACCGTCGTAGGCACGACGGACCGTCACAGGTTGCGTAATCCCAGTCTGGGTCAAATTTCTGGGTAAGTTTTAAAGGGGAGTTTTGGACTATTCTTGCTATAATTATAAATTTTAGTGGGTCAATGTTAAAAACTCAAATCCTTGGGGGTGTAAAGGAGATGACCTTGAGTTATTTAGTGGGTGGTTTCCTCATCTTTTATACCTAATTAGATGCTAAATTGGGGAAAAGAGAGAGAGTTTGGGAGAAGAAAAAAATAGAGAGAACAAGGAGAAGAGAGGAACGATCTATAGAGAGAGACAACCAAGAGGAACCAAGAAGCTTGAGAGATTGCTTGTTTGATCAAGGATCCTTGGTGAAGGTAGGTTATGGTTGATACTATTTGTAGTAAACTCTTAATAGTGAATGATATGTATTGGTAGTATTGTAAGCCCTTCTATATGCTTAATCTTATGCTTGCATGAATGTGATTATGTGATTGGACTTACAAATAAGCTTAATGGAAGAATCCAAATCTTGAAGACACCCTAATTCACCTTGTTATTGATGATGCCTTGGTATAAAA